>JALBCR010002126.1:0-69656 GCA_030710515.1 Abscondita cerata
TCAGTATTGACTATCGATTCAGTTACGTATTGCTAAAATCCACGTCAACTCCATGAAAGACCTCACACACAGCGAAAAGCTGACTGTTTGGTGTGGCATTAGTCGAGAAACTTCATTATTGGCGCCTTACTTTTTCGAGAAAATGGACGGGCAATACCTTCACTATCAATACAGATCGTTACCTAACGATGCTGCGTGAGTTTTCTGCCACAGTTGAAGACGACGTATCAACATCAATACTGTATGGTTTCAATAAGATGGGGCGACATGCCATACATCGAGAGCAGCTATGGAATTTCTTAGGCAGACGTTTTTCTGGGCGCCTCATTTCGTTGCGTGGAGATGTGGTGGCCTCCTCGGTCACCAGACCTGACACCTTGTGACTATTTTTATGGGGCTACCTCAAATCACGTGTATACATACACAAACCACATTACACTTAGGCCCTGAATGAAGCAATAACAGAAATTCGAGCAATACCACGTCCAATGCTACAGAACAGTATGGACAACTTCTCACAACGTCTACAAGGTGTGTGGACAAAACGCACACCACTTATCAGATGTTATTTTCGTACATAATCAATGTTTTATTTTTTCCTCTTTAATTTTCATAATGGCATCATCCAAGGTACACACTAAAATAATAAAATTTTAGTTTCATTTGAAAATGAGTGTGTAGCTATTATTTCAAATCATCCATACCTCCCTGCCGAACCCTGTACAACGTTGGCGTAAGAACGCTTTCTTGCGGTACACCTACCGATTTCTTTTCATTCTAAATATTCCTAGCTGTATCTTACTTTAAAAGTGACGGTCAGAAATGTAGGATTTAAGAATGACTCATTTGCTAATAGTAGATTCTTTTTTAACTTATATTGTAGACCCTCGTGCCATACTTTATCAAAAGCTTGAGCTACGCCTAGAAATATTGCTGCACAAATTTTGTTTTCCTAGAGTTTTTCTATTACATTAATACAATACCACATTCAACTGTCAGAATGCTTCATTTCTAAATCCAAAATGGTGATTTAGGATAAATTGTTTTCTCAATAATTGGTTTAAGTTGTTTTAAGAACAACAGTTTGAGATATGATTAGTAATAATAAATTGGACGATATGATGTTTTCATTGAGCAGTTTACCCGGTTTAAAGATCATAATCATTTCAGCAACCTTATCTACTGCATCGGTACATATTGCAATCGCAATGTAGCATTGAATAGGTACGCAAGTTTCATTATGCCCTTTCTTGTCAGTTTTTGAAGGATTTGACCATTTATTAAATCATAACCAGATGCTTTTTTGGAACTGAGGTTCTTTCGAATGTCCGTGGTAATTTATTGGGTCAAAGAGTCTGTTTTCCAAGATGTTTATTACAGGTAAAGTTTTGTTACCATCAGCAGGATATGGTTGGAAGGTCTTTGCTAAATGCCAGTATATAGTTCCGCCTATTCATTGCTTTTTCTTGGACATTCGCGACTATTACTGCGAAAAAGCGGGTTTAGTTTTAGGACGGTTTTAATCTCTTAGTCGCCTTCCAAAGAGATCTTTATTATCTGAGAAACCCTTTTTATTCAGAAAATATTTCGTTCTTAACTGTAAGAATTTTCTGTTTAAGTTGTTGACTTAGTCGATTTACCACCGTTTAATTTGTAGGTGTCTTGCTTTGTTGCCATTTTTTTGTAATGTAAGATTCGGGTAGTTTACTCCCTATTGTTTTGTGTTTTGTTGACAGAGTACTATTCCGTGATGATTGTTGTAGATTAACAATCAACAATTCTGCTTCTGTGTCTAATTGATCAGTTGTTACGTTCTTCTACTTCTGTTTTGAATACTTAACCCAACGTCAAGATAATCCAAGAGTGGTCTGATGATAGGACGGAATATTTATTGTCTTCAACACTGATGTAAATTACAAAAAGACGTCAATTAGGTCTGGTACCTATGTTATTGCCATCTGCTGGCCAGTCTGTTGGCTTACTAGTGGAGTATATTGCAACAACAGTATAATCCTTGGATTTTGTGAAGACTTTTACAGTTGTTGCTTGTATCTGACAAGTTTTATAGTTAGAATCTTCAGTGTTTGATATTGTCCATTATTTATTATTACCGTTGATCCATTTATAACTGTGTTGTTTGGGTAGACGATGTGGTATAATTTGTAAACCTTTCAGGTAGTTGAAATCAAACATATGTGTATTTTTTAGTTCCAAAAGGTTCATCAATGAGTTGCAAAAGCGCGATTGCATTCCAAGCAGCTATTCTAATAGTTACCATTTTTATTTCTTACTTTTGGCTGCCGCTTTCGAATTATTGTACTCAACTTAATATTGATTTGATTGCTTTATCTTGCTTACTGTGCGTTTCAGTTTTCTTTCCTCAGCTATGCTCTTATGTGATTTATCTTTTACAAATTGTGCGTAATTATCCCCTGTTGGGTTGCGTTGTTTCACTACGCAGTTTTTGGCAAAGTAGAAAAAAATTTTGATAATTTTCAACGAACTTCGTTCGTTTATGAAATCGATTTGTCGTCCGTGCGTCCGTGTGCGTCCGTCCGAGGCCTTTCTAATGGTCGGACATCATTGTGTGATACATCAATCGATTCAGCTTGGTGTCCAAAGCTTAAGTTTTGATGTGCATTAAAATCGGGCAACGGGACGCCGAGCCCCCGCGATATTCATATTTGGATAATACGAAGTTCGTTGCGACAATGCCTTGCATTTTCAACTTGTTTTATATTAAGTCGATTCTCCTTGTAAGTACGGTATCCAATTCATCATTGTTTGTTGCCGATATTGAATGATTTCAAAGGGCGTATTCTAGTAGCAAATTACCAAACTGTATCTGAATTGGTTACCGATTCAGCTTTTGCTAGAGAGCCATCTAACCGTAATTGTTTGAATGTTCTGTGTGAGTTATAGAAAACAGTAAATTATTGCGACCTCTGTTATGCTTTTTTAAACTATTGACAGTTTTAAAATACGTCTTACAATTTCGGTAATAGATGGCAGTTTTAAAACCACCTCTGTCGGTAATTTCATTATTATATTTTGTTGATTTCTGTGGTTAATTCATTTTTAAATTATAAACTATAGCAATAAATAAGTACGAGATAGTATGAGCAAACCTAAACAATTTCAAAAAATATATAATAATTTTAAATAAGCTTTAAATTATGTTTTTTCTATTTCTAGGGTGAGATAAATTCGTATGAATATTGTGATGGGTTTTTACAATCAATGTGTAACTGAATGGACGTCTTTTAAGAAGTATAGAGAGATGCGCTGAATAAAAAATTTGGTAAGTTAAGTAATCTCAAAGTGTGGCAAAATTGCTATCGTTGCAGTTCATGTTTTGCAATCAGTAATTTGTAGCGATGAAGCGAAATAGAGATCTTTCTTTTAAATGTCTACTAATTTCTTCTTCTTGTCAAACGTTCTGATCTCTATACTTGACTGATGAGTGACTGTACAGCAGTTCATTCTATCTTTCAGTTCAATTAAATGTTTGTCTATTCTTCTATACCAAATGTAAATTGGTGGAATAAAATAAAACAGATGAACACATTGTAAGTGCATGAGATGACAATGGTATGATTTTCTAAATACATACAATGCTAAGGGAAGTGCACCTGCACATATATTAATCGTGCCGTAAGTTCCACGAATTCACATGACATGGCAATAGTCCGTTTCCAAATTTTGTCTTTCTTGTTTCAAAAACGTTTTTACAATCAGTACAGTTTAAAAACGTAAGCCTTATGTGTCATCAAAATAGACTTAAGGACTAATCAACAAAATTAAACGGGCTTGAATGACAAATTACAAAAAAATCAATTTTATTGATGAAGTACACTCGTACATTAAATTCAGATTATTACACATTTAAACACATTCTTGTTTTTCCCGTAAAATTTAGTCAACACCTCTGACCCCTTTTTGTCATTACAATGTCAACATGAATATAACTCAAATAAATAATAATAACAAATGTAATTGTTTCAGGTGCGAACTAATGGTAACAGGTTGTATGGATTGATGTTTAGAATGTAAACATTTTCGTCGTCGTTTACGATATGAGCTAATTTGGTGAAGCAATAGTTGAGTCATCTCCTCTGCAGGAATTGAAGATTTAACATATTAAGTTTTTAAACTTTAACTTATAAACAGAATAAAATTTGTATATAATTTATATTGCATATTCTAATTAGTTTTTCGTATTTTTACCATGTAAAGAAGTTTTGTAATCTTGCAAAAACTTTAAGAAGTTTGGTAAAATTATTTTATAAGTTCTACGAGAAATTATTAAAATGAAATACATAAATAATTAGTCTCTTTAACTCGCTTCGTAGACTAAAGTATTGTCAACATTATATATTCAATGGTATTGTGTTCTTTTTAATTCAATATATGAAAATTATGTATTAATACATAAAAATGTATTAATTGAAATGCCGAAAATTAATTTTGTAACCTGTTTTTAATAGTAGTTATCGTTAGGAATTAGCCATAACTTAGACTTTTTTTCTAATAAAATTCAATAAGTACTAAATATACAATTTTAAGCAAATGTTAATGGGAAATATTGTTGTATACTTCTATAAGAAATGAATAAATAAATTGAAACAATTCTGTTTTATTATTATACTTATATAAATAAATAAACAAATTATTCGATTGTTCCTTTGAAAAGTAAGGCAAAAGAAATTAGTGTTTGAATGAGAAACGTGGAAAAATGGAAAAATTATAAACAATAACTACTTATTAACGTTTAAATAACGATATAATTCAGTTCTGCTTGGTATTTAAGCGTTTCTAATTCATAATTATCGGGTAAAAAATGCGCAATTAATTTTATTATCGGAACGAAAATCGGTAACAAATAATTCGAAATCACCGATTTTGTATCAGGAGCACAGGAGTTTTAAGAGTAAGTCACCAAAAATATTACCAACTTTAAGTTGGCTATCATGTTAAAAGTTACTATGCAGTTGCACCAACTTAAATTTGGTGATTTTGTTAGTGATTTATTCTTTCCTGCAACTTCTGCGCTCCTGATACCGAATCTCGTTATTTCGAAAATTTCTAAGCGATTTTCAAATCAAAATTTCTATAAGTTACTAAACACGAACACCAACTTAAATTTGGTGATTTGTTCCTTCCTGCACCTTCTGCGCTCCTGATACCAAATCTCGTAATTTCTAAGCGATTTTCAAATCAAAAGTTCTAAAAGTTACTATACACGAATACCAACTTAAATTTGGTCATTTTCTTGGTAATTTGTTTACTCTTATTTCTTATGTGCTCCTGATACTAATTTGGACATTTCTGAAGCGATGTTCGTGCACCATTCATGTAACTTTTGGCTTCATTTGCTTTGCTAGTTTAATCTAATTAATTTAGACTGATATAAATACAACAAAACCTTGTACACTCTGGAGTAAAATCCTTTTGTTGCCAGTATGATATTAAAAAACGATAAAAATTTTATCCATTTATTGCTAAGTATTATGTATACATTTTTAGAACATTATTAGGTATTTACATCGCGCAAAAAAAGTATAGTTTTACAAAAATTACACCAAACCATCTATGAATGCTTAAAAGTTAAATTGACTTACATTTTTCAGTACAATTTAAAAACAAATTATTCTGTTTTGTTAGGAAATAAAGTTTATACTACAATATCTATATAATTTAAGAAAATAATTCAAAGTGAACGAAAATGTAATACAATAGTACAAAATAGATTGTGTGTTAGTTAATATGTACAAACAGAAATGATTAGAGTTTAAATTTAATAATACCTTAATCTGATTGGCGTTAAAAATCCATTTAAACAGTTTTAGAAACTACAAATTAAACTTGGTGAGTTTACTGAACAAAATTCAAACATATTTAAATAATTCCTAACACATATAAACATACATAATTATTCTGAAAACGAATGTTTGATCCATTATATTTATTATTGGATTATAATTTAAATATATTATATTATTAAAAAATTATTGTATTTTCCAATATATTTTTATTTTTATATAATTATTTACCAGTTTCGCCTTTATAATTAATTAAACTCATCTTCAGAATAATAATAGTTTACAATTTAAAATGTTAACGACAATAATTTTTTAATAATATAACAAAATAATGAACTGTTTTAATACATAGACATAGAATATACTCGACGCAAAGTAAATGCAGTTAAATCTTTGCTTTAAGATGGAGCAATTCTCTGTACGAACTAGCAATTGTATGTTCCAATATTGTTGTCCAGGATAAATGTTTACATCTTCCCCATTAATCCTTAGAACTCATGATATAAATTTCCATTTTTCTAATGTTGCTGTATTTCATTTCCGCTTCCCATACGTAAGTGAGCCACAGCTGAAACAATTACATTTGTGGATTATTCTTGATTTGAGTAGAATAAACATAGAAAATACTCGTATTTATAATAGTAATAATAATACAAACACCGGCAATTTTAAAGAATACTTTTTAAATGTAGTTTATTTGTTTATTGTATTATTTTATATATAGCCTATATCTAAATTTATTTGAATACTTCAAGCACCAATTAGTTTTTAATGTCAAAATGTTAAATGTCAGTTGGGCAACTTAATAATAATTGAAAGTAGTTGTACATATAAAGAAGTTGGCTCAAATGTTGGATAAATCTCTGTTAACCATCCATGTAGTGTATAAGTTTAAAACAATGCGAAACATCCATCAAACAGCTGTTTAAACCTGAAATATATTGCAAGATGTTCGTGGAAGCATTGCAAATGAGAGCATAGTAAGGAAATTACTTATAGAATGTCATTAGAGGCACCATTGGGTAACTCAATTAGAATTTAATCGAAAACATCAATATTTGGGTAATAACCAGGATTAACTTCTCTTCACCGATGACAAATGACAGTTGAGGAAAGATTGTATCTGTACCAATAAAAATGAAATTCACCATTTAATTTACTACTACTGAACCACTTGGTGAAAGTTCAATTATGGGTGGGATGTCATATGTTTGAGGCCAAACAGAGTTGGTGGTGATTAATGGTAGATCATCAACTTCCGATATGTAAATCAGAAATATTCTCCAAGACCATTAGATACCTTTTGTCTCATTTATCAAAGACAATTTCATTTTAATGCATGATAATACACGCCCACATGTCACACTGTGTAACTAACTTCTTAAAAGAAGTATGAATAACAACAATGAATTAGTCAACTTATTCCACAATAATAAGTACCAATTCTATCTAAAAATGGATATCCAGTTCCAGTTCTTGAACAAATAAATGAAATCAATTCAAAATGTACAATAATGTTATTCTGTTTAATATCGGTGTTTTGATTGAAGCTATCAATTCCACTTTCTTTTCTCTTTCAGCAGGTTGCACATGGTAAAATTTTCACATATTCGAATTGTAGACAAACCAAATTCAATAATAAGTAGAGAACATTTTTTTATAACGGGGCCCTGCTAAAAATCGATATGTATAGTCACTCTATTGGTACGATGAACGCAATTTTTGAAAAGTTTTTAAAAGTAAGAAGTATTTACAAATTTGTAGAGAAGTATTTACTTACCTATGAGTTTATACGTTTAAATATTAAATTTAAATAAAAAGAAAGTGTATAGGTTAAGTTATAACAAATTAGATACCTGTAATTCGCTGTTATTCAATTAGCGCCATCTAGCAACAAAAGGCACAACCAACGTTACAAATGTTACAGTTTTCTTCATTAGTAGAAAACATTTAAAAATATACTAAGAGATGGCTATTTCATAGAAGTTTGGTACGTAACAATTACATCGTAAAATATTCAAAAATAAATACATCTTATTTCTTTGAAACTCATTAAAAATTGTATATTTCAAAGTATCTTACCTATATATTCTTCAAATTTGTTTTAAATTTTCATCTTTGATGTTGTGTTCCAAGAAGTTACCAAACCACCTTAGAATTGAGACCTTCATTTATCCCTTCTTCATAGTCTGTAAAGAGCTCTTGCACTAAAAATATAAAAATTATAGGTAAGAATCATAATAAGATACGATAAGTACGCATTTTCATATAAAAATGTAGCACTCAGAAAAAATAATGTTTCGAATTTTAATACAATGATGCTTTATTATTAGGAGTAAGAAATAAAAAAATATTTTGTTTGTAAAAAAATAATAATAAGTTTTATAAAAAAAAAAAAATAAATTTTTTATTTTTTAAATATTAAATTTTTATAAAAAAAAAAAAAAAAAAAAAAAAAAAAAAAAAATTAAAAAAAATAATAAAAAAAATTTAATTTTTTTTAAAAAAAAAAAAAAATAAAAAAAAATAAAATATATTAAAAATTTTTAATTAAAAAAAAAAAAAAAAAAATTAATTAAAAAAAAAAAAAAAAATTTTTTTTTTTTTTTTTTTAAAAAAAAAAAAAAAAAAAAAAAAAAATATTTTTATTAATTATAAAAATAAAATTTTTAAAAATTTTTTTTTAATTAAAAAAAAAAAAAATTTAAAAAAAAAAAAAAAAAAAAAAAAAAAAAAAAATTTTTTTTTAAAAATTTAATAAAAAAAAAAAAAAAAAAAAAAAATTTTTTGGATTTAAAAAAAAAAAAAAAAAAAAAATTTAAAAAAAAAAAAAAAAAAAAATTTTAAAAAAAAAATTTTAAAAAAAAAAAACAATATTAACTTTGGGAAAAAAATCAACAACAAATAATAATGTCTCGCTCCTTGCACACAGCAGCTAATGTCTCAGGTTGTCTAAATTTTCAAGAATCAACACATCAAGTCATGTGATCTCGCAGGCCATGGCTGTGTATGGTCTTGCATGTTCTTGGTTCTGAAATAGGATTGATGTAAACATGGACGTTCGATGCCTCTGAGATAAACACAAAACGAGATCTTCATCCGATAGCGATCACACCGAATCATCAGGTGTTGAAGCTGTGTAACTTTTCAACAAACTGGAGATTTCCAAAACCTAGATTCGTATTAAAGACAATTTCGTTTCACTGATAAAGCCTATCAAGTTGCTTTTGACACCATGCCGACAGAACTTTTTGTGGTGATCGTTTTGATATGCTTGTAGCCCAAAGGATGAAAATTGTTGATAAATTGTTGCCATCGACACATGATGGTCAAGAGTTCTAGTTCAATCTACAGCAACTGAGCTTGTGACCATTGCTGCTTCTCTGAAGTCTTCCAGCGGGATGATGTTGTCAATATCGTATTCTAACAACGTAGACCAAATTTATGCAATGATAGTGCGGTTACAATTGACCAATTGCACGAAAGAAAAACCTGCTTTATTCATACCAATAATTCGCTCTACCAAAATCAGAAACATGAATAATTTCAACATTGTCTTATTAAAAGCGTTCTATGGAATTGATCTTTTCTTCAGGTAACATTGACATTGTTATTAGCTACCATAGCAAACAAATAACAACAGCTGACATGATGTAATGGAAAGTGTGATCATTTCCTACATTGGAGCAACATTTGATAAAAGTTTCAAATTCGTAGCATTATTTTCTCTGTATGATGCATTTTATATAAAAGTGAGAATACATAAGGTGTTGCTATATTCGACTGATAACGCGCTATCCCAGAGAGGTCTCGTAAATTGGTGAATTTTGATATAGGAACATGAACCCTTAAACAGCTTAGTTGCTGAGATACAGGGTGTTGAAAGTTTAAAATAAAAATTGCAATAAATCAAAAATGCCTTTAAATTTTTTCAAATTTGGTGACCCATATGCTCTTCAAGAAAGTCATATTTTGACATAAACTAACTTTTCAAAAATGTAAGCAGGTGCGCGTTATAAGGATTAGTGACAACTTTTACCCTTCTATTTTTACGCCACTGAAGCAAATAATTTTTTTATTTTTTAAATTATCTATTCATTTTTGGTCGAAAAAGTATTAACATTTTATGGTGCTTAAATAAACTGTCTTGAAGATATTTGATTCTAAACAAAAGTCTGCAAGTACTGACATATTCCAAATTATTATGTGCAGTATAATTTCGTCGGCGTTTTGCTAAACAATTTGCTTCAATCCATAGTATTAATTCGATTTTGAATAAAGGCGAAGCGTAAATTGTTCAAGAAGTAATACAAACTATTTTTGTGCATAATTTCTAAGACCAACTGCGGCAGTTACTGCAATTTATTGAAAATAAAAATCACAATAACGCAAAAGCTATCAGAATTTATTCAAAATCGAAAATAAGTAACCTGTCATAGTAAAATTAAAACAAATAGCTAACAACAAGAAAAACAGCTAATAGATTTATATGTAAAAACACAGGTGTAAAAGTAGAAAGACTTAGGTACAGCCTCTTACCAAAACTTTCAGTCAGTCCCTTCAAATGCAAATCCTAATGTTTGAAAAGTATATAATTTCGATTATGCAAGTAAATTGAGGAATTGTATTCAGCCCTATTCCCTAACTTTTACAAAATCGAATAGAAGTTGATAAATCCGATCAGAATTTCAGTAAATTGAAATGACATACTTTTATCGCGTTAGTGGTTTATGATATGTGGTTAGGGAATACCAATTACGAACAACTTCTATTCGATCGCTTCATTTTTATTCGATTTACAAGTTAGGAAGTAGAGCTGATTCGATCTGAGAATCTCAGCTCATATGAATAACAAATAATCTGCATTCCCGTCACTAACTGAATCTTATCTCAAGAACTATTCGTTTTCTGGGCTTGGCGTCAACTACTACTACTAGGAAAAAGAGGAGTTAAAAGATCCCACAGATTTTTTAAATGAGTCATTAAAAGGAACGTATTCAGAACTAAGTCACCTTGAAGTAAATTGAAACTATCTAAAATTTGTGCAAAAATAAGGCAACTTTTATAACGAAGATTTTGCATTAAGTAACAAAAGAAACATAATAAATAACCGCAGATTAGGTAATCCCGGTAAATTATCTACTATACAACAATATACCTTATTTAAAACTTTCAGTAGTATTCAGAAAAGTTAAAATTTTTGAAATTGAAACAATTTTATGGGTTAAATTAATATTTCCGTACTAGGGCCATCTACTAACGAATTAGTGAACAATCATTTCAAAAACTGTGGTAGGTATCTAAAAACTAATAGTAGTCGCCAAAATTTACAGTTTTCTACTATCAACAATTAATATTAAAATTCACTACTAGATGACGCCTGTAATTCTAAAAAAAGAGTTACCAAATTTAAAAAGTTTGCCAATTTACTGCTAGACTGCGCTACTTGTATTCAAAATTAGGCAACTTACAATGTTCAATTTAGAATTAACTTATCAGATTTTAAAAAAGCAAAGCTCAAAATATTACGATGATCAACAAAATATATAGGAATTACAACAACAAATATTTTAAACTAAATCTATTAGAATTCATTCCATGCAATTAGAAACCAAAACAGGAAAAAAGGAAAATCTCTAATTTTAATAAAAATTAAATACTAATATTGCCATCCTGTTTATAATTTACTTCTAGCCAGTTTGTGTAAATTTAAGATTGTTTTAAAAAACTTACCTATATTCAGAACTAACACACTTCCGATTCTATCTGAGACATCAGTCTGTTTTGAGGGCGAATTCAAGCTCATTATTATTTTGAATACCATCTCCGACCACAAAGTTTAATTGAAAATGCGACCTCCACCACCACCATGCTTTTATTTGAATAAAATTTTATTAGTATTAGGTTTTTTTTTTTGTGAAATGTGTATTGGTGTTTGAAGACAGTAAACAGGTGCTTCACGGTGAGTGATCTATTAGACGTTATGGTGAAACTACAAACAAATTAAAACTAAAAATTTGGGCGGTTCAGAGATGCTATATTTAATAAATATAATGTTTCGGTTGCAGCACTTACGGATATACCGGAAGTTGACTCAAACTTCATGTTATGTTTTTATTTAAGATTCGAATTCTACTCGATATTTTATGACAATTTTCAATAATAATTTTAAGTTATTTCGATGTTAAGAAAATCTAACACAAAAACTTAACCAACTTTGAAAAATATTATAATATAAACGGCCCCTGTTCTGATTATCTTTAGCATTCCATATGGCTAAAATGTGCAGTTTTGAGTTATTTCAAAAAATGATTAATTTATTATAAATATCGAATAGTGTATTTGTCAAAGTTGCAATACTTATAAAATTAAAATCGATTAGTTAAATTGCTTAAACACCACAAAATAGAAATAATATAATTGAATCAATATTAATAACCCAAAGAAAAAATTGCGTTACCAAATTTACGATAGAACCCTAATCTCCAAACGTTAGATGGAAATATTAAAAAGGACAGTAACCATTTTTTGGACAATTTACCTCTGTTAAAACTTACAAGTTCTTGGTATCTACACTGCTCACTCTACAGGAGAGGTTTAAACATACTAAACCGATTTGAAGATAGGTGGATTAGACTAAGCGGTGCTAGGTTGTGACCAGCTAGAAGTAGATTTCACCCCACTTGATTTTTATCTTTGGGGAAAGATAAAAAGAAAAATGTAATATACTCTGTAAATACATGAGAAGAGTTAGAAATCAGAGTAAAAAGAGCATTTAAAGAACTGGGCGCAAAAGAAATTCGAATAGGAATCATTTTAAGGATTTCTAAATACTTTGTCATTTTTCTTTATTACTAAACATAATGTTTTTATTTGCGTTTTAAATATTGATGGGGATTATTTTATTTCTATTTTGTAGTTTGTAACATATTCGGGTATCTAGGGTTCCTTTTCTGATAAAAACACAACCGATCCGAATTACAATTTATTAGCACTGTTAAAATAAAGTAACTTCTTAAAATTACTGACAAAGGTTAAATTGTCGAAACTGACAATGTTTCAACAGGTACTAACCGCTTATTGACGGCAATTGATATATTAGAGGATGATTTTCGAATCGTTGATAACGCCGTTGACTCATCTCTGAGGTGGATTTGAAATCGCCACCAAACAGTACTAATAATTGGCCTTATCATTGGTTGAGGAAAATAAAATCCCAGAGAAAACCTTGATACAAGGTAAAATTAAGTTCATAAAACTGAACCAAAGTAATATAAAAATCTTACCTATCTTAAACATTAAGGTTTTCAGAAACACACTGATGCATTGATTGCAATTAGATGTAAAATTAGAAATCAGATAAGTACTTATATTTCACTCGAGGTAAGGTAAAGTCGAAGTGAGAGTCAATATTCAACTGCCTAATATCAAACAAACTCAACCCCCTTAAAAATTAGAACGAGAAAATTTTATAATTGATTGTAATTTTAAAAGTATTGCAAGTTTGACAATCACATCACACTATATCCGATATTTATAACAAATTAATCATTTTTTCGAAGAACTTGAAATCAAGATCCGTAGATTTTAACCATAGGGAATGTTGGTATAGGACGAAAGATGATGAGAAAAAAGACGCTGTTCATATTATAATATACAGTATTATATGTTTTACGACACCTAGTGTCAACTCACGTACGTAAGATAAGTTCCAAGTCTCATAAACGTACGAGAAAAAATAGTTATTGGAATTTAACATAGGGGTTAATTTTGAAAGTTGGATTAGTTTTTGTATAATATTTTCTTAACATCAAATTAACTTAATTTTAGAATTAATAAATATTATTTTAAGTTGTCTTAAAATATCGAGTAGAATTCGAATCTTGCATAAAAGGAAACATAATAAATAACTTCCGATTAAGAAATCCCGGTAAATTACATGCTATCCAACAATATACATTTCAGGAGCATTCAGAAAAGTTAAAATTTTTTGAAATTGATACGATTGTAAGGGTTAAATTAGTATTTTCGTACTAACGACATCTAGTAACGAATTAGTGAACAAGTATTTCAGAAACTGTAGTTCTTATCATTGTTGGTATCCAAAATTTACAGTCTTCTTAAATCACCAATCAACAGTATAAATTCAATACTAGATGACTCCTTAGCAAAACAACCTATCGGTAACATTTCTAACAAAAAAAAGATTACCTTTAAAAAGTTTGGCAATTTACTACTAGACTACGCTATGTGTAATCAAAATAAGCAATGTACAATAGTGCGAGATCCACCAACCCTGAAAACTCTGTGATCGCGTCTTTGAAAATTTTGAATAAAAATAAAAATCGTCTATGCTAGTTTGAAAAAAAAATCAAAATCAAAATACCACTTTGTGAGATAGACGTTTTTTAGATACGCCCGAATAGCGACGAAATGGGCTCGTGTTTGTTCCGACTTTGACGTTGAATTTTTTTTTTTTTAAATATCACCCTCGCAATATTTGATATGTGTTTATTATACATTTATCTATTTAATTTGAAAAAAAAAATCAAAATCAAAATACCACTTTGCGAGATAGACGTTTTTTAGTTACGCCCGAATAGCGACGAAATGTATGCATTTTCCCTATAACATTAGTTTAACGCATGTTTATTCAACGCCACATAAAGAAACCGTGTTTTACTAATGCATGTACTAACCACAAAAACTAATTAAACAATGATATCGCGTACCTTATTTTATTTCTGTGTACATTGTTATTCTGAATCACTTAAAATATATCTCCATGCCCTCTCAAAATAGTTTCATATTTCGTTAGAAGAATTGTTTTTGATATACCGAATTACATGAAACTTCATCTAAAATGATCACAATTAATGTGGTTGTCTATTTATTATAATAGAAAAAGCAGCACAATAAAAGACAGAAGCAGTTTACCTGAAATCCCTTGAAATTGAAAAAATCCCGAAAAACCATCTACTATACAATAACATAAATTAGTAATCAGTAATCAGTGAGAAATCCTTCTGTTATTGTATTCGTGCTATCGCCATCTAACAACGATTTTATAAACAAAAATTTACAGTTCTCTTAAATCGGTAAATAACTTTAAAAAATTCACTACTAGGTGGCTATTGAGCAACATTGATAACGTTTATTCAAAGCAGTTTGCCAAATTTAAATAAAACGTTTGGAAATTTATTACTAGATTACGCTATTTGTAATCAAAAATTGTAAGCAACTTACAATGTTCAATTTAGATTTTTAAAAGTGCTTAACGATTTGACTGTAACAAAACCCAATATATCAAAATTTATTATAATTACAAAAAAACTTAATCAAAGAAATTTTTGTCTTTTTAAATAAAAATTGGTTTTATTTCTTCAGTCTGTTTTGAGTGAGAATTCAAGCTCCTTATCATTTTGAATACCACCTCAAATCACGCAATGTAAATGCGATTTCAATACACCACTAAAACTACAAGATGATCCAGGGATGTGTAATTGGTCCATACCGGTGGGCACTACCAACAAATAACAATTATTCTGTAGCATTAAAGCGACAAATAATATTAGAAATCTTAAGGCATAGGTACATATATTGAGATTGTTCGAGACCAATTTTAAAATATTTTAAATTGTACAAGGTGCTCAGAAACACGTACCACATCAAAGCTGGGTTATTTTAAAGGAACACCTTGTATTTTTTCTATTTTTGAATTGTACGATAAAAATAATGAAGTTCTGTAACATGTCCCTACACCTACTTTTTTAATAATAATTTTATTTATTTTTTATTTATAAATTTGGTGGGGGGAAGGGGTGGGGGGGGGGGGGTGGGGTGGGTGGGGGGAGGGGGGGAAGGTGGGGGGGGGAAGGGTGGGGGGAAGGGTGGGGGGAAAGGGGGTTTGTGTGGGTGGGGGGGGGGGGGGGGGGGGTGGGGAAGGAAGGGGGGGGGGAAGTGGAGGGGGGGGGGGGGGGGTGGTGGTTTTTTGGGGGGAAAGTGGGTTGGGTGGTTTTTTTGTTTTGGTGGATGGTGGGTTTTTTTTTTGGGAAAGAAAAAAAATTGAAAAGGGAAAAGGGGGGGAAGGAGTGGTTGGTGTTTTTTTGGTTTTTTTGTGTTGGGGTTTTTTGGGGGTGGGTTTGGGGAAGGTGTGGTGTTTTTTGTGGGTTTAAAATTTTTTTTGATGGTAAATTTGAGTTTTTATTTGGGAGGGTGGGAAAAAGGGGGGGGAGGAAAGTTTGGTTTATTGGGTTGGGAGGGGTGGAGAGTGTGTGTGTGGGTGGAAGGAAGGGGGGGGGGGAGATTGGGAAAGAAGGTTTTTTTTGGATTTTTGAAGAAGGGTTAATTATTAAATTTTTAAATTAAAATATATGTAGTGGTTGTTGTTTAGTTGGAGGTTAGGGGGGGGGTGTGATGGTTGGGGGTTTTTGGGTTTGATTTGGGAAATTAATGTGTTTATTATATTTTATTTTTTGTTTGTTTAATTATTAAAGGTATGGGTTTGTAAAAAAGGGTGTGATTATTTTGTTTATTAATGTGATTGATTGGTTGTTTGTATTTAAATAATAATATGTAAATGGTAATGTTTTGTATATGTGTGCAAAAGGGGGTATTGATGTAATTGGGGGGGGTGTGGCGGGGGGGTGTGGGGGGGGGGCGGGGGTGTCGGGGGGGGGTGGGGGGGGGGGGTACGGGGGGGGGGGGGGGGGGGGGGGGGGGGGGGGGGGGGGGGGGGGGGGGGGGGGGGGGGGGGGGGGGGGGGGGGGGGGGGGGGGGGGGGTGGGGGGGGGGGGGGGGGGGGGGGGGGGGGGGGGGGGGGGGGGGGGGGGGGGGGGGTGGGGGGGGGGGTGGGGGTGGGTTGGTGGGGGTGGGGGTTTGGGGGGGGGGGGGGGGGGGGGTTTGGGGGGGGGGGGGGGGGGGGTTGGGTTGGGGTTGTGGGGTTGGGGTGGGGGGGGGGGGGGGGGGGGGGGGGGGGGGGGGGGGGGGGGGGGGGGGGTGGTTTGGGGGGGGGGGGGGGGGGGGGGGGGGGGGGGGGGGGGGGGGGGGGGGGGGGGGGGGGGGGGGGGGGGGGGGGTGGGGGGGGGGGGGGGGGGGGGGGGGGGGGGGGGGGGGGGGGGGGGGGGGGGGGGGGGGGGGGGGGGGGGGGGGGGGGGGGGGGGGGGGGGGGGGGGGGGGGGGGGGGGGGGGGGGGGGGGGGGGGGGGGGGGGGGGGGGGGGGGGGGGGGGGGGGGGGGGGGGGGGGGGGGGGGGGGGGGGGGGGGGGGGGGGGGGGGGGGGGGGGGGGGGGGGGGGGGGGGGGGGGGGGGGGGGGGGGGGGGGGGGGGGGGGGGGGGGGGGGGGGGGGGGGGGGGGGGGGGGGGGGGGGGGGGGGGGGGGGGGGGGGGGGGGGGGGGGGGGGGGGGGGGGGGGGGGGGGGGGGGGGGGGGGGGGGGGGGGGGGGGGGGGGGGGGGGGGGGGGGGGGGGGGGGGGGGGGGGGGGGGGGGGGGGGGGGGGGGGGGGGGGGGGGGGGGGGGGGGGGGGGGGGGGGGGGGGGGGGGGGGGGGGGGGGGGGGGGGGGGGGGGGGGGGGGGGGGGGGGGGGGGGGGGGGGGGGGGGGGGGGGGGGGGGGGGGGGGGGGGGGGGGGGGGGGGGGGGGGGGGGGGGGGGGGGGGGGGGGGGGGGGGGGGGGGGGGGGGGGGGGGGGGGGGGGGGGGGGGGGGGGGGGGGGGGGGGGGGGGGGGGGGGGGGGGGGGGGGGGGGGGGGGGGGGGGGGGGGGGGGGGGGGGGGGGGGGGGGGGGGGGGGGGGGGGGGGGGGGGGGGGGGGGGGGGGGGGGGGGGGGGGGGGGGGGGGGGGGGGGGGGGGGGGGGGGGGGGGGGGGGGGGGGGGGGGGGGGGGGGGGGGGGGGGGGGGGGGGGGGGGGGGGGGGGGGGGGGGGGGGGGGGGGGGGGGGGGGGGGGGGGGGGGGGGGGGGGGGGGGGGGGGGGGGGGGGGGGGGGGGGGGGGGGGGGGGGGGGGGGGGGGGGGGGGGGGGGGGGGGGGGGGGGGGGGGGGGGGGGGGGGGGGGGGGGGGGGGGGGGGGGGGGGGGGGGGGGGGGGGGGGGGGGGGGGGGGGGGGGGGGGGGGGGGGGGGGGGGGGGGGGGGGGGGGGGGGGGGGGGGGGGGGGGGGGGGGGGGGGGGGGGGGGGGGGGGGGGGGGGGGGGGGGGGGGGGGGGGGGGGGGGGGGGGGGTGGGGGGGGGGGGGGGGGGGGGGGGGGGGGGGGGGGGGGGGGGGGGGGGGGGGGGGGGGGGGGGGGGGGGGGGGGGGGGGGGGGGGGGGGGGGGGGGGGGGGGGGGGGGGGGGGGGGGGGGGGGGGGGGGGGGGGGGGGGGGGGGGGGGGGGGGGGGGGGGGGGGGGGGGGGGGGGGGGGGGGGGGGGGGGGGGGGGGGGGGGGGGGGGGGGGGGGGGGGGGGGGGGGGGGGGGGGGGGGGGGGGGGGGGGGGGGGGGGGGGGGGGGGGGGGGGGGGGGGGGGGGGGGGGGGGGGGGGGGGGGGGGGGGGGGGGGGGGGGGGGGGGGGGGGGGGGGGGGGGGGGGGGGGGGGGGGGGGGGGGGGGGGGGGGGGGGGTGGGGGGGGGGGGGGGGGGTGGGGGGGGTGGTTTTTGGGGTTCCGTTTCGGTGATAAATGGATTTTAACTGATTTGCAGATTCTCCAAAAAATACAATAACTTCAGGATAAGTAAAAACAAGCAAATGTCACTTACACTACCTTACTAAGAACTTTCAACATCCTTTTTGCAACATTTACTATTATGTTACGATGTACAGGGTGTTTTTAATACTACCGCATAACACTAACGACTTAAAACTTAAATAACTTGCTTAACTTAAATGGAACACCCTGCATTTCTGTATCCTGTTGGAAACTGGAACTAATTACCTTTCAGTCAGTACAGGGTTACTAACCCCTATCTCTGATAGTTTTCGAAATATTTTGAAATTTGCTAGTTTAACAATTTAGGATTTACTGGAATCTAAGTTTTTCAAAAAAAAAAAATAAACAAAAATGTGCTTATGCCAGTGGCGGCTCGTGGTCAATCATACTGGGAGGTCAAAAATTAATTTAAAAAATAGGCATACTTAAAAAAATATAAATAACTCAAATGCACCCCAAAATTTTATACAATCTACAATTTTGTTCAAAATATAGCGATTTTTCGAAACATTCTCATTAAAATCTCTAACGGATTTTCTGTAAGCATTGTCTAGCTGTGTACGAATATCAATATTTCCTACGGTTGCAAAATTTACCGAGCATTTCATGTGTTCTGCAGACAAAACATGTTTTTTTATTTCCTCTTTTAAATGTTTTAAATCTCTGACACCGTATTTGGACTATAGCGAGTCTGACGAGTCTTTAGAAAATAATAAACAAACAAAACAGTAAAATACATTTGATACTTCACAACCACATATCCAGTTAGCTAAATCGTACATTACCTTGCGAAAGTTTCGATGAACATCTTTATTTTTGTCTTTGCTAGTCTGTCGTAAACTTAGTTCTGGCAAAGGACGACCATTTGCCTTGAACTCAACTAATTTTGTAAAATTAAGTTTGTTAGCACTTTTTAGTTGTTTAATTTTCTGCACTACCGACATTTTCTATTAAACATATTAATATAAATTCTTAAATTGATTTAAAACACGCGAAAATCGAATCAAAAATCGAGCGTAGTTGTACACCCTATACGAAGTCGACGTAAACTGCGGGATCCGACTCATGACCCAAAGTTGATTATTGTTTCGAACGTTCGCGTTTATTCGGGCGCTGCACGTTTTTCGAGTTTTTTCGGGTAGATCTAATTCAATGAGGACAATTCGCACCGCCAGCCCAAGGTTGAAGAGGATGAATTACGAACGACGGCCGATAAATTTTAAGTTATTATACTTGCGACTTTTGCGAGTAAATTACCTATTTTAATAAAACACGTAATAATTAATATTTTTTTATATATTGTCAACATTTTTGGGAGGTCATTGACCAATTGACCATATGGACAAGCCGCCACTGCTTATGACTAGTATCCCAAGCTATAGTCCGTCAAATCACGCTCACCGGTCACAATTTACTCATGTTTAATAACAGTAACCATTATTGGTACATCAAAAATCGATCATACTGAAAACATCGACAAACTTTAACCTGTTAACTAAGACTGATAAAAATCGCTCTAACAGTGGTACCATAATTTCTAAAACTATTATTTTAACAATTTTTACAGTGTGATCTAATTTTGCTGTAATAATAAACGTGTAAAAAGGAGGGTGACTGTTAAAGATTTAGGTTAAATGTTTAGTAATCTACCGAATGTAAATTTAACCAGTGATATCTATATAAACGATTCACTAACAAAAAATAATCGTGTTTTGTTCTTTAAAGCAAGAGAATATGCAAAGGATAAGTTAATAAAATTTGTGTGGTGTCGGAATGGTCAAATACTAAGATGAAAAAAGTAAGGTGTTCGTGGTCAAGTCAATACAGGATTTCAATGATGTTTACTAAATATGGACTAGTTATATTATTATTAAGGTCAAAAAGATTACTTTTATTATCGAAAATTTTTACCTACATCTATTTATTTTTGTATATTTATACAATGAATTTTTCCATTTCATTTAGTATTACGTATGCGTACATATGCATTTTAATTTGCGTACTAAGCTATAAGGTATTAACAAATAATTACAACATGTTGATTGTATTTATGGGGCGTTTGATTTTAATTCTGTCTTATAATTTAGATATCGTTATACTCCAACTGCTGCATAAAGAGTGCTTACCTTAATGTAGCACATTTAAATGTAAGGTCTCTAACAAATCATTTTTCCGACTTCAAGCAGCATGTGTTAATAAATGACTTTGACCTAATTGGTCTGTCAGAGACCTGGCTCTCTTTCAAAGGTACCAAATTCAGCTATAAATATTGCTAAATACAAATTTGAAAGAAAAGATAGAATTAAACTACATGGGGAGGAGGTGTGGCTACGTATATTAACAGCGATCTACAATATAAACAAATACACATAGATAACCATCAATCATTAGAACAAATTTGGGTGACTTTTAAATTAAATAATATATTATTAGCTATAGGTGTAGTTTACAGAAGAACTGAGTATGCATACTCTGATTTTCTTGAACGGTTTGAGAGCTCCATTACCTAAATTTTGACCAAATGTGATGAGATAATATGCATGGGTGACTTCAATGTCGATTTAGTTAGGTGTGATGATCTACGATGCATTCAGTTTTCTACTATAATTGAAAGTATGGGTTTGAAACAAATAATTAAAGAACCTACAAGAATATCTAAGGTTAGCTCAAGCTTACTTGACCTTATTATTATCTTAAGTGATATATAGATGTGGACCATGCAAGTACCCTGCAAATGCATCACGTTTCGCATCATTCACTAATATTTTGTTCTTATCCCATACGATGTATTACTAAAAATGTACCTGTAATTAGAACTTACAGAGATTTTAATAATTTTGATAGTAATGATTTTTATATAAATTTACAGAACATTTATTGGGATGAAATATATGGTATGACAAACATTAATGATATGGTTGAGTTTCTGGACAATAACCTATTAAACATATTTAATATACATGCTCCCATTAAAACATCACGGCTATTGAAACCCAAAGTTCCATGGTTAACACATAATATTAAAGAAATGATCTCAATACGGAACAAAGGTTTAAAACGGTTCAAAATTTCAAAACAATTGACTTATTGGCAATATTATAAAACTTTGCGTAATTACGTTAACTTGGCAATAAAGCGAGAAAAAAAGCATACCTAGAATTTAAAATGCGTGACAATAGTAATAATATCTGGAACAAACTACAACAGTTAGACATAATCAGTAAAAAAAGAAATATTGACCTACCCCCAGACCTAAATGATGTTAATAAAATTAATGACTTCTTTACAAAATTAGACAACTTAAATTTAGGTTGCAATTCAGAATTATATAACTTTTATAATAGTAATACCATAAAACCATTCAAACCAAACTAAAATTTCATGAGGTAACAGATTTGGACATACTACGTTTTCTAACCAGTATAAAAACAAAGTCAACAGGTTCTGATGGCATTAGTCACCAGATGATAAACATATGTTGTCCTTTTCTAACGCTTTATATAACCTTTATAATTAATTATTCTCTATACACCAGTACCTTTCCAGAAAAATGGAAGTCTGCATTGGTTATACCCTTCCGAAAAGAACCAGCCAAAAACTTTAAATGACTTAAGACCTATAAGTTTGCTTCCTGTACTGTCTAAAGTTTTGGAGAAGGCTATCGCTGAACAAATTCAAATTCATCTAGAAAGCAATAAAATATTACCAGCAACTCATTCAGAATTCAGGTCTGGATTCAGTTGCACTACGTCACTATTAAACATTACTGATGAGATTTATAATGCATTAGATAATGGTAAATTATCTACTTTAATTCTATAAGATTACTCTAAGGCTTTTGACAGAATATGTCACAAACTATTGGATTTAGTGACGAAGCAAATATACTTATAAAAAATTTTATTACAGATCGATATCTGGTTTATATTACATTAGTACAAAACTTTCAAAACGCTATGATTTTCAACGAACTTCGTTCGTTTATGAAATCGATTTGTCGTCCGTGCGTCCGTGTGTGCGTCCGTCCGAGGCCTTTCTAATGGTCGGACATCATTGTGTGATACATCAATCGATTCAGCTTGGTGTCCAAAGCTTAAGTTTTGATGTGCATTAAAATCGGGCAACGGGGACGCCGAGCCCCCGCGATATTCCGTCGAAAAAATTAAAATTTTAAATACGTCCAAAATCAATGTGATTCCCGAAAACCACCCCCAAAACCCCGAACCCGACCCCGAGTATTAAACCAAAAGTCCAAAATCAATGTGGCACATATTTGGATAATAGAAAGTTAGCAATGACGGTCTATTGGCGCTAATTATAACTTTGCCATTCTTTCCATATTTGGATAATACGAAGTTCGTTGCGACAATGCCTTGCATTTTCAA
The DNA here is from genome assembly GCA_030710515.1 of Abscondita cerata. Classification (NCBI taxonomy): domain Eukaryota; kingdom Metazoa; phylum Arthropoda; class Insecta; order Coleoptera; family Lampyridae; genus Abscondita; species Abscondita cerata. Next base: position 22,884 of record JALBCR010002126.1, read on the forward strand.
CTTGTTTTTATTGGTCTTGCTGCTTGTTCATTATCTGCTCTTTTTTCTTTCTTTTAGAGATTTCTCCCTTCGTTTTTGCTGCTTCAATTGTAACCACACATGTTATGGGTCGGTTCTGTTTGTCTTCATAAGTATAATATTCAATTTCGCAATTGCGTAATGCACTTATTAGCTTCCGATATTGCATTTAGTACGTGACGTTGATTTTAAATACATTATTATTCATAACAGCAATATTTCATCTACAGTTTTGTATTCTTTTACGTTCACAAAATTTATTGGCAGCGGTAAAGGGTATTTTCTTTTCTTTTAATTTGGGTATCTGTTTGTTTCTTTTTTATTTGGTGTTGGCCGACCTAGGCCGGCTCAAGTAAGCCCCGTCATGGTCAGTTTGAACCCGTGGCATCACCTTTCGCCGGATCCAAACCTTGTCAAAGTTCAACGAACAATCATAGATTTACTTAAACGATACATTTCCTTATGATTCCTTATGATACGGACAGCATCCAACAGTATTGTTAAAGATTTCGCCAGTAAGAATTCGAGATTATATGTATAGGTTGTAGTTATATTTTTCTTCTAAGATATGCTCGCGAAATCAGACAAGTTCTTGGAATGTGCCAATTTATGCATCTCATTCATGCTTGGCTCAAATAGAGGTACTTCTATTAGGTACATCCGTTGTTGTAGAAAGAAAATGAGAAAATAATTAAATAAGTTCCATTCTGTAATTTGTTTTCAGTTACCTTAAGCTTACAGGGTTCTGCAAGTCTTTAATTACTATTTGGTATGTTTTGTTTTCGCCCTTCTTCTGTTTTTACACTAAGTATCTCTCCTGCCAGTGCTTTGCTAGTAGTTCATCCTGTTTCTGAGGATAACATAATTTCCACTATGTTTTCTGAAATAATATCTGCCACTTGTCTTTGATGTGCCCATTTACTACAATAGAAAAAGGTATGTTCAACTGTATCATTTTCTTCGTGACAATAATCACAGGCTGTATTGAATAAATTGATGGAAACAACCATGTACTGTAAGAAGTTGGGATAGAAAGTACCCAATTTTCCCATGTTTTCTATTTACACACGAAGAAACCGTGGTAATTTGTCCAATTTGCTGTATTACTAGGTTTTTGCATTCCTCATTCAACTTGACTATTGTTGCATTTCTTTTGATTTTTTTATATTCGTATATGTTCACTGAAGGTTCATACGAGCGTTCTAGTGCTAGAAGCCTTAATAAGATGGAGGAGGCGATTAGCAGAAGAGCTTTCGTAGAAGTTGTTCTATACGTTTGAGCATTTTCCTTTGTAACTTATTTATTATGTTAGCATATTTTTGATTGGTTAGCAAATCTACCCACACGGAAGCAGCGTATAGAACAATAGAATTCGCAACGTGTAATAAAATCTTTCTTTTACTAGACGGGATGATGTCGATTTAAAAAAAAAAACTGTTCAGTGCCGTTATGTACTTTTCCGTCTTCTTTGTAATAAGAGAGATGTAAATTCCCAAGTTGGTACCTATTATGCCCGATGTTACATCTCAAATATTTTACTTGACTCCACCGATCACCACTTCTACCTTTTTTAGTTTATATCGTCTAGCAAAAATTTAAATTTTGCTTTTGTTTGTAACAATTTTTAGGCTTACGTTGTTTAGGCAGCGAATTTTTTTTTACAGCATTGTTAGCCTTTTTTTTTAATTAACTATCTATTTTTTCCCCAGACTATCAGGGCAAGATCGTCCGCAAAAGCGACTGTGGTTGTTCCAGCTGGTAGGTTAATTGAAAGGACTTCGTTATATACGATGTTCCAAAGGGTACGACCCAAAATCGACCCTTGCGGGATACCACAGCTCAAGTATTTTATAATTATTTATGCTTAGACGTCTATTTAAGAGGTAGTTTTTTATTATTTCGACGAGGTATTTTGCTATGCATTTTTTTCCATAGTTTTTTCTATACTATTCCATGGGACCTCGTTAAATGCATTTTTGATGTCAAGAGTGATGAGTATGACAAAATTTGGTACTTTCCTTCTTGTTACTCCTTTAGACGTTTTAAGGATTTTCTTTATCGCGTGAACAGTTGAAAGCCCTTTACCAAAACCGTATTGTGTATCAGAGATTCCTCCCTTTTTTTGTAGATCATGCAGAATTCTATTGTTAATTATCTTTTCATAGAATTTTGGTATTGTGATGATACGACTAATTGAACGATACGATTTAGATGTAGGGTCAGTAGATGTCTTTTCAATTAAGATTAGATTCGGTGTTTTCCAAGAATCTGGAAACATCAGGTCTTGGAAGAGTTTATTGAAGTAAGGTACGATAACGTTTGGAATAGTTTATTTTAATCACTTCTGGTGGAATACCATCAACTCCAGTAGCTTTTTTTGTTTTAATCTTATTCCCCGCATCTACTAGTGCCTGAGTAGTTAGCGTTGAAACAATCATGTTTTGTATTAGTTTACTCCAAGTTATTTTTTCCATTGAAGGGAATAATGTTTTATCTACACGAAGAGCTTCTTTAGTGTTTTTATTTATTTCCGCTAAGGATGTGAACTTTTGGAAGACTATTTATACTTTGTTATCATCTATTGTTTGTATCTTGGCCAATAGTTTATCCACTGCTGACTTTGAGCAGGTTGCTAACCGAAAGCGCTTGCGCGACAATTACTCACCACCCATCCGCTCCCTTCAAAGTCTAATCAACAACTTTATTAAAAACTGTAATCGAATTTTCAATTTGGGATCAGTTTCTGCTTTGATGTATTTGAAAATTGACAAGAAAAATAGTAATCACGTGATATGCATTATCTGTCAACCATAAATTCTTAAGTTGGGTTACTTCTTAAAATATCAAAAAAAAAATTATTTTTTGTTTTTCTAAATCCAAATAAAAGTCAAATTTTGAATACACGTTCTTAATAAAAAACAAAAATGATGCGGATTTTACTATTAGTATCGTAGTTAAATAGAACTTGCGGATTCAAAAGGAAAAAAATTAAACAAAAGCAGAATAATGAGTAAATACAATTATAAAAAATCAAAACCCATCAGTTTCCAAGAGAAAAGTAAGAACAAAATCTAAATTTTATATAAACCTGCACTTTCTTTAATATTAATCAAAAGTATTAAATTTTACAAGTTCAGCCAAAAATGTAAATTTTATTCTGTAACATCAACCATGAGTTATTTCTTTATCTACTTCTTTATCTGCGGCATAGTGACTGATAAATCTCGCCGAAGGATCATCAACGTCAGTCCAGCGTGGCATCCAATAATATGGAATGAAATTTTGAGCTAATTTCGGATAAAACCGTTCAAAAGTTTCTCTATAATAATAAGACTCTTTTGTTTTTGGAGTACAATGCGGATATTTTTGTTTAGCAATGTTAGCGTCAAACGGTTCCGGAAGCCTCCTATCGACAATTTCTTGCAGAATCGTGAATAAGGACTTCTTCTTAGACGCAACACCATCACTATAATTGAAATCATAGTAAACAAATTAACAATCGTAATCAAATATGTATTACCTAAATGCTTCTTTATGTCTCCATAAAATGTGATGAGGAAGAAGATTTAAACCGTTAAATGCCGACCTTAAAACATGTTTTTCTAGCTTCATATCTTTTGGTTGTCTTATTTCTTTCGGTAAACTTAAAAAATAGTTTGTAAACTGAAGGTCTAGAAAAGGTACTCGCAATTCCAAACTACAACAAATACGTTAGCATAAATTTCGTAGGAAAGTAAACAAACCTGTGGGCTGCTATAGTTCGATCTGCGCGTAAGCCATCAAAAAGATATATTTCTCTTAATAACCGCAAGCTTTCTTCATGAGCTGCACTTGCACTGGGAGCATCTCTAAAATAAATGTAACCTTGACACACTTCATCGGCACCTTCTCCACTAAATATAACCGTAGTATCCGTATTCTCCAGAATATACTTGGCTAGTATGTACATGCCAATCGACGCTCGTATTGTCGTAATATCTGGCGTTTCGAGATGGTAAATTACTTTATCTAATACTTCGCTGACATCTTTTTCGGTGAATATTACTTCATGATGTTCTGTACCAATAAACTCGGCTACTTCTCTTGCAGCTTTAATATCAGGACTATCGTCCATTCCGACCGAAAACGATTGTATTTTATAAGGTAAGTTGGATTTTTTGGCTTGTTGTACCAGCAACGACGCAGCCAAAGAAGAATCTAAACCTCCTGAAAGTAAACATCCAATTCTTCTGTCAGCCATTAACCGTTTTTCAATAGCTGCCGTGAAAAGGTTTCTGATATTTTCCAAATGATCGTTGGATAAATCTATAAACAATTATTAGTGATTGTTGCAAAATTGGATTAACCGTGTACCTTTATAAGGAACAAATAATTTAAAGCTAGGACTATCGCCAGGTCTGTGATATACTTCACTTCTAATCAGTTTAGTTTTTCCATTCTCTAATAATTCGTATTCTTCAAAAGTTCCAGGAGGAAACGGTTCTAAGCAAGACCCTTCTTCGTTCAATTCATTTAAAGTTGATACCACTCCTATTTTTGCAAAATTAGAGTTTGACAATTGACTTTTATAACAAAAATCACCTTTAGCTTCTGAACATACGGCTAAAATTCCGCTTTTTGTACGCATCCGAAACATAGGACGCACCCCATATGGATCTCGTCCCAAAAACACCCGACGTTTTGGTACATCCACCAAACAAAACGCAAAAACGCCGTCGAGACTTTTTACGCACTTCTCGATGCCAAATTTTTCGTACACGTGAAAAATAGATTCTACGTCACTGTTTGTTTCGTATTCAAAACCGTGTTCTGCTTGTAACTGAAATGAAAGAAATTTATTGAAATTATCGGACGACATGAAAATTATAAAATGAGTCTAACGAGAAAGTCTCAGGAGTTTGAGGTATTGCTTCTGTTTTTCTTTATTTGTTAGTACTGTGCTCCTGATTTATATATAAGAGTAATTCGTGAATTCCTTTCAGAGACTTTCTCGTGAAACTTGAACTGTACGTACTCTATGGCAGTTGTAAATTTCTCCATTGCATATCAACAAAGAATGTGGATATTGGTGTAATTTAAGAGGTTGCATTCCATATGTGGTATCTACTATTGTTAAACGGTGGAAACCAATGCAACAATTCTGAAAAAATAAAAACATCTTAAGAATAAGTTTTGGTTTCGATTAACCAAGTTTCAGAAGTCTTAGTTAAAATTCATTTCAACTTTAAATTATTATTTATTGGTATAAAAAATAAAAAAATCGCAGTGAACGGGAGATCAAAACTTTGCCCAGATTAAAACGCGTACACTTAGCAGGCTTTTTGTAAAACAGAATGAGTGGATAACGCTGTATGAAAAGCCCGGTTAAATATTAATATTTGTATCAAAAATAAGAGGTACGCAAAGTGGTTCATAAGTGCGGAAATAAGAATGCTTACTAAGAAAAAATGTACCTTCTAAAGACTTACACGCCAATCCAATTGTATACAAGGTGCCCTGTTTCAAATTTTTGGAAAAATTATAATTTTATGTTACGAATTGTTCTGAATATTATTGAATCGAGATTGAGAAAATTTCATTTTTTCCTTAAATTTTAATTGTCGATAACCGAAAAAAAATGTTTTTTTAATTCTGCCGTACCCTACAGGCTATCACCCCAACCTAGTAGTGGAATCAAAATCTAAAACAAAATGTGACGCTTAAAGTTGTCAACAAGGTAGGAAAATTTTGTTAGGATATCATATAGAGCTCAAGAGCTAATAAACTTTGGCACACTAATGGATCACCATATGAATTTTATTGCACACGATTTTAGCAATAGGTATACTGTTACACATCTTCTTCTTCTCGAAGTCGCATATCCGTTACCGGATGTTGCGCACCCCTCGTATGTATATGTGTTGTGCGTGACAGTAGACACATATACATGGGACCTACAGTTTAACGCCGATTCCGAAGGGCTTAGTTGAGAGGTTTACTAGGCAAGTATACTCTCACTGTTTTGCCATTGCCTTGCGAGAGAGTATGGCCGAAAAATTCGATGTTTGCACCGGGAATTGAACCCGAGGTGCCTGCTTAACAGCTAACGCACTTAACTGCAGAGCTACGACCGCACATATAATCGTTGTTATTGTTTTTTTTTCACAATCGCAAAGTACGTATAAAAAACATATAATAAACACAGCCACAATTGAATTACACTCTTCAACAGCATTAAGAGATTATTTATTTAACACTTACAGTTCTTGTAATTCAGATAAAAATACAATTACATTACACGTTACAATTTATCTCGATTCGCATTAAATAATAATTCGCAACTGAACTGTATAAATGCATGACTCGCTTTTATAGTTGTAGAATAAGTTCTAGAAGATAATCGAACATTCAGTATACGGAGTTCTAGAACAGCGCGATCATTCTATCTTATTCTAGTAACTCATGTGGCGTAACAATATTGCATAAAGATACTCTATTCTTTTGGGACACACTACCTCACTTCACAATACAACTACTAAATAATAATGTATATAATAATAATATAAAAAACAGAAGTAAGAAGAACCGCATTTTCTAACGTAACACACAAGATGTTACAAAATGTGCGTGAATGTTTACGATAAAGAATTGAAACGTGCCGAAGTGGGTATAACTCCTACGGTATATAGATTTTAATAAAGTTTATTTCTTTTAAAGATCTTCCAAGATGAAAGTTAAAAAAAATACTGCCTTTTTAATAGCTTGACGTTTTGCCTCTATCAAATGGCGGCTTCTACAAAGACTTACATTGTAAAGTGCGTGTCTGTATATAAATGTGGTGTAAAGTTGTAATAATTAATTTCTATAACATTTTTCTACAATCTTATTCATGTTTGACAACAGTAAAAGACACTTTTACAGAAGCCTCTATCTGATAGTGGCTAAACGTCAGGCAATACTGTTAGGCAGTGTCTTTTTTTAACCACCACCTTGGAAGATACTTAAAAGGAATAATATTTATTTATATTTTTTATGTAATAGAAGCGAAGCCTACTAGACAAGTAATGCTTGTGATTTAATTGAAAATTTATAAATCGAGAATTAAAAACCACATTAAAAAAATAGGGACAGTTGAAAGAAATCAAAGGTGCCATTTAAGAAAAATAAGTTCCAACAATTTGAAAAATTTGAAAATTAGCACTTTCATGCAAAACGCCTAAGTAAAGCAAATTAAAAAAATATTTTAAATTATTTAAGTACTACTACCTTTCATCTACGAATTCCAAAATTTCAAAAAACAAAAAAAATTTAATTAATTTACTTCTAAGTATGAGTGGGAGCAGAGCCCCAACACGTAAGGGAACTAAAACACAGGTAGTTTCATTAGCTTTATGATAGATCTGCCACCTAGATTTGTAGTAGCGACATTCAACATTAAACATAAACATTAGAAAAGTGATAACTACAATATAAGTATGCTTTAGCACGATTATGATAAAGTAATGTAGTCGAGCACATTGTCTGTGTTTTTTTTCGAATAAATGTTGAATTAATTGAATTAGATAAAGCATTAAAAATATTGCTGATAAAACGGAATAATGACACAAAGTATTTAAGCTTATCGTACGGTTTATTTTAAAAATGTTGCTGTGGTACAAACTTCACATAATTCCACAATTAAATGATTTTAGAAAAAAGGATAAAAAAAAGTTATACAAAATATAATTTATATTAGCTTCTGTTATATCGCGCAATGAGCAATTTTACTTGTGTTATTGAATAATTACGGAATTAACACTCGTCTGTACATATTTTTTTAAAAATAAGAGCAGACGTCGAATGTTTACTTTTAGTTTAAATTATAAATCAAAAATGCACCAGCGAAAATTGGTGAATATCTAAGTACCTACACAGGTCATGATACTAGTCACTATTAATGCAGATGCTGGTGGTGATTAATAATTATTTTAGTAAGTAATCCCTAGGTATACCTTATGTTCCACGAAAAAAGTTGACATATGCGGTTACTATGTAAAGTAGTGTAAAATTTCTGTCGACTTGATGATGACATCTTGGTGTCGAAACCGGTTGTCGTAAGCTTTTTATAATTAAAGGTGCACTTCATAAGCTTATTTATATTCCTTTAGTATTTTACCGTTTTATTCTTAAATAAGTATTGTTTACGGATTTTGATTTATTAAACCGGGATGAACAAGTTGTTGTAAACGCCTTAGTAGATAAGTTGATAAAGTGATCGGGTAGGGATTTACAACACAAAACCCCGGGTTCGATTCCAATTGCCGTAACTTTTATTTTTTAATCGATGTTGTAATTCAATTTTTATAAAGTGAGTTTAAATGTTGAACTTCTAATTGTAACTAAAAATGTAAGTATTTCAAAATTTTCCTTTTTATTTCTTTTACGACGAAGTAGAGTTTGTACGTTGTAATAAAGCAAAAGAAATTTTGTCTGATAGGTCGACCAGGTCATCCGTCCGTGTGAAAAAAAAGATATCAGAAAAAACCGCCAGTACGATTTCTATAAAACTTTGCATACAGGCCTTATTTATAATTGCGCAAATCTGATTAAATTTTGGACATAATCTGTCAAACCAAAAATGTCGTTAACCTACATAGGTTTTCGAATTCTTTAAATATTTAGAAAAATATTCATTTTACGCATTTTTACTTCAAATAAAAGTTATTAATTGTTTTAACAATATCTCCATCAATATTAATTATATAATAAATGTTATGAAAAAAAGTTGTTGTCATTGTTGGTCGTTACTGAAAAGTATAATTTTATTTTACAAATTGCCTCGCAAATCACCTCTTTTTTTTTTAAACGTGAATTTTTTCCTATAACGTAATAATTTTTCTATCGAATTTATTAAGTTGCGACGCTATTAAACGTTAATTTAATTTTTTGAGCAAAATGATTTATGTCTCCGCAGACTTTCGATACTATTTTCAAAGTTTGTTAGTATCAGAACGGTGTGCAGTTCTATGCGACTATATGTGTTTTATATTTTTCTGACTGGAATTTTTATTTAATCAAGTTCAATACTCAAATATGAATCCAAAATTCTTTCGTTGTACAAAATTAATGGTTGATAAATTTCAAGAACTTCTGACCCAACAAAATTAAAGTTATTTTAAAAATTACTGCAATTGGAATCGAACCCGGGTTTTGTCCGCAAAGCACTACTTGACAACGGTTTAACGAACTCCTCTACTAAGGCATGTTCACCAAGTTCACCGAACCGCGTAATAAGTAAAAATTCATATACAATAACTTAATTTATTAATTTTTTTTATTAAAAAACATTTAAAAAACTCTTTATTATCACATAAATTTAACATAGTGAACGCATATGTGAACTTTTTCGTGGAACACACGGTATATTAAAAAATGTTTGAATAAATATAATTTAAATGAATAAAATTTGTCAACAGTATGGACGTTAACGAGTAGTATAATATATAACTCGAATTGTAAAGTAATTACGTAGGTACCTATAATAACGCCCTCGCCACTTCGCAGTCGTCCGTAATATGCTTCTTACAACTCTCGTTCCGTAATACGCTATTTTTTCTAGTAATGAAATTTAAGATCGGGTACTTTATGACTTTTCTCAGCAATTCTTATTGGGCGAAAAATTCGACACTGTCCAATAGACCTAGCAAATATCCGTGAAAAATCGAGAAGACAAGGTTTTTATTATGATTGCTAACCTAAATTAATTTTAATGTTAAATTGGATGATACACTTTTTTTTCCAAAAGCCATAAATTAAAGTTTGTCGTGCTGTTCGTGAGATTGACAATATTACTACAGGTCATTTACATTTTTAAAAGAGTCGGGTGGGTTTTCATTGAATTTAAAATTTCTCAACCCAAAAAGTACCTTCTTCAGGTACCAGGTTGTGTAAACATATGTATACGTACACGTAATAATTATTTTTGGGTATCAAAAGACCATGAACGCATATTTAGGTGGTCTAGGAGAAGACAAAATCTATGTTTTTCTGCTGTGATGATTTTAAAGTAAGTTTCTTTCAAACCAATTAATCTAGATACTTATTTACTGAGTAGCGGGTAGATACTCCTCTGTGATCCCGTCAGAGGACAGCTCTACTTGAAGGGAGCGTTCTGCCCACGCGAGCTTTGACTTTCCCTAATATCCAAACCCAAGAGAAAGTCAGATCCCAACCTTTTACTTACCCATATTCAACGTTAACCTCCCTATCCTACATCTTCCAACACATCTAGCCACCAAGGAAAGTTAGGGCAAAAACCCACAAATACCAAACACTGCATGGCAAGTTTTAAAACAAAATGAATGTTATCCCAGTTGGGTAAGAAAGCAATCCCCAAATTCAACACCGTAAAGGTCAGCCTTGCAAATTCTGGGAGAACAAAAATTCGCAATCAACACCAAAAATTCACATACCGTCAAAGAATACCCGGGTAAGGCACGGTCACCAAAAATACGTGACCATAGCCACGTAGAATGCTAAAACCTTGAAAGCAAACGACAGGTTGTTAGAATTGGAAGAAGAAATAAAAGAAAAAAAGTGAGATGTAAACAAGACATCTGTTTTATCACTCCCGCAGCATAATTGACAACAACATTAATATTGCCGGAGTAGGTTTTATAATCCACCAGGCCATAGAAAAAGATATAGACAGATTCACACAATTTCGCCAAGAGTCGCCTATATAATATTGTATCCAAAAGTTACCAAATCAAAATAATACAAGTGTATTCCTCCACAAGCAGCTACAAGGGGATGCTGAAAAATTCCTAGCTTTACACAGAAAGAAACGTGTTAGCGAAATATGGTACACGTTTTATTCAACGTACTCCCCCAACAAGCTAACACACTTAGTACAACGCTTCTCCAGTTTTTGTAACCCGTCCAAATAAAATTGGAACGGTTGCCCCTCGAAAAATGCCTCCGTAGCTGCGATGACTTCCTCATTAGAATCAAACTTGGTTCCCCTTAGGTGTTTCTTCAGTTGTGAAAAGAGGTGATAGTCTGATGGGGCCAGATCAGGTGAATACGGCGGGTGGTTCAACAATTCAAAGCCAATTTGGTCGATTTTCGCTAGAGTGCGGTGGCGTTTCTGCTTCAACGTCTCCTTCAATTTGTCCAAGAGAGACATGTAGTAATCGGCGTTGATTGTGCACCCCTTTGGCAAATAATCCACTAGGTGTAAGTGCCGCCATCTTTGCTTTGTTACTGCGTGGAATAAAAACTCTCTCACGTACGCATCTATTACTGCGCATGCGCGCTACTAAATAGTTGAATAGGCTGTGGTATTGTTTATACGGATCTCATTTACGTGATTAGTAGCAAAGCCAGGAACTTTTCAGCACCCCTTCGTACAAGGTTGATGAAATAGAAAGCTTCTGCGAAGACAGGCAGGCACAAAACACATTATTATCTGATTATCGGTGACGTGAATGCAAATGTGGGAAAACGAGAAAAATTAAAAATCAGTAAAAAATTTTGGAATAAACGAAAGGACAAATGCTAGTGAATTTCACAGAAGGTCGCAATCTATACATTATGAACACCTTCTTTAAGAAAAAAAGAATGTCAGACTCCAGGACAAGCAGCATTCTGAAAATACTACAGTATTTACTTTAGACCAGTAATAATACAGAAAACTTATGAATACAATACGGACTTGTACCAAGCTTTTGTCGATTACAACAAGCATCTGACAGTGTCGAAACATGGGCAATAATAGACTCTCTTCAAAATTGCCGAATAAAGTATAGATACATAAGAACTTATGGAAAAAATATATATAAAGAAGTCACAAGCACAACAAAACTACACGAAAACACAAACCCAATTACAGTGGAGCTAGGTATACCCCAAGAAGAATCAATCTTCCTAAAACTATTTACTTTAGTAATAGGGGATATAATTTAAGAAACGAAGTGGGAATACCGAGCTTTAGTTATTAACGGACACAGAATTAATAACTTAAGGTATGTCGACGATGTGATAATATTAACAGACAATGAAGCAGGCCTGCAAGAAGTGTTACAGGAGCTTAAAGAAAAATTACAGGAAATCGGAATAACAATAAACATAATAAGACAAAAATGATGGACAGATTCTCAAACCAACATACCTAACATTAGAATACAAATAGGAGAAAAGAATTAGAAAAGGTGGGTAAATATATATACAGGGTGTCTCTAAATTCGATGTCATAATTTCCAGTGTGTGTTCTTAAGTGAAATTATGACAAAAAGTCGATATAAACATATGTCCAAAAATGCCTCGTTTTTGATATACAACACCCTGTATATCAAAAACGAGGCAGTTAAAAACAAATTTGAATTTTTTTATTTTTTAGAAAACGTTTTTTGAAACTTTCAGAATGTTGGCAAAATGTTTTATATTACGACTAATAATATAACATAGAGTATTTTTTTTAGTTAATTTCTAAATTTTTATTGACATTTTGAACATTTCGTACGCTATTGGTTGCCCTTTCTGAAAATAATGAGTATTTTGTCTTATCACACCATTTTTTTAAAAAAAGAACCCTTCTGCTCCTGTTACAGATATGGAGAAATGCTCGTCAACACTCTGTATATCAAAAATGAGACATTTTCGGACCTTTGTTTACATTTATACTTATCGTCATAATTTCACGTTAGGAACACGCACTAGAAATTATAACAACAATTTAGAGACTCCTGTATATATTTAAGACAGACACTGACAATAGACAGAAACATGCAAAATGCAAACCTTCAGCGTAGAATACAACTAGCATGAGCAGCGTTTGGGAAGCTGAATCACATGTTGAGAAATAGGGACAAGATTTTACAATTCACATGAAAGTACAGGTCTTGGAAAGCTGAATTATTCCTATATTGACGTACGACACTAAAACGTGAGAATTTACAAAGTAAACGCTTTATAAGATTTAGACCTCACAAAGACATATAGAGCAAACTACTGGTGGGTCAACGCCGACGAAATAGAGCCAATTGCACCCACATCGATAATTAAAAAAAGCATTCCAGTATTATATCTGGTTTTAACGGAAATGACGTCACATCAAACTTTTTAAATGGCACCCAAATTTTTTGTGCAAAATCGGATAGACGACAAAAAATGCTTTTCAAGAAACCCCACATGTTGCTAGTTTCCTTTGGCCGTTTGGCTAGAACAACCGTACAAAAACCCTTAGAGAGCCCATGATTTCGCGGATATTGTCATTAAAAAAAAAAACAAAAAATACTACAGTAACAATTTAATAATGCAATTGAAAAAATTGAAAAGATGTCGCCCTCAGAAATAAAATTGACGAGTCTGAGTTTTTTTTAAATTATTGATGTGGTTGCAATTGGTTCTGTTTCGTCGGTATTAGCCCCACCTTGTATATTAAACATAGCGCTAAGTCAAAAAGACAATACAGCGAATTAGGCAGAAAACAAAAATAGAAGATGTGAGACATAGAATAATGAGAATGAAATACAGAGTTGGGCAGGCCGCAACCAATAAAGTAGACACGAATTCAACTGAATAGAAACCATGGGCAAGAAAACAAAGCATAGGACGCCTCTTACTGAGATGGTACGATGATATTCGAAAAAAGATGGATAATAATCGCGCCAGAAAAAAATGGGCATGTCACAAGACGATACCTTCAAAACTCATATGTCAATTCGAGAAGATGACTCTGTGAACATTGGATTAGAAAAACAATCTCACGTACATCATTCTACTTATGAGTTTTGACGTCACAACCACTGGCGTTGCGTTCCGATACTTCACCCGCTAAATATACACGATGGTCCATTAGTGCGTAGAAGGTGAAAATATTGGGGTTAGAAAAAAACTTTCGCAATGAAAGTTGTGCAAATCAATGAGCCTTCTAATAATAATGTTGTAGGTATCTAACTCTTACGGATTTTTGCGTAAATGTAAGAGTTAGATACCGACAATCTTATCATTAGAAAGCTTATGAGAATCTACGTTCAACGGCACATAAAAATTACGTAGTGCCATTTGAAAAAATCAAGTTATCCATGAATTTAGGGAGTTTAATTTAAATAACTGATTACTCAAAACCCAGCGAGGTTGGAAAGATGAACAATTAGCTGCAGTTAGCACATGTAATACATATTAAAGCTGCGAAATCACAGTTGGATAAATTCCAGGATAACTAAATAATTAAATTTTTTCGAAACGTCGCATTAGAATTTTCCAAAAAAATCCAAATTTGTAATAAAAAATAGGTGGTTCTATTTAAAAAACATAACTTTGGTATGTCGCACTTTTATAGAACACCCTGTATAAACATGGCAAACGTTTTTTTTCTAATCCCAATATTTTCCGAGATATCCATCTTCCTCGCATTAACAGACCACCCTGTATATTAGTTGATTTTCAAGAAGCTTTTCGGTGCAAATAATATAGTTTTTTTATATTATGTATAAGTCGGTTGATTTATATTTGTGATAAAAATTATTTAATAAGTTTCTGCGTTCTATACTGTAAAGCAGTCTTATTGGCTTAAATTAAATTAATATTTTATACTTATATGAGTTTAAAATTACTTAGCATTATACCCATAGATTAAATATAAAGCGTGGCCCAAGTGTCATATATCAGAATCATATTCTTCGGAGAAGGTCATAACATATTCATATAATTAGTAACAACTTTTAACAGGTACGGTGTTTTGGAAAAGGATTTGTCAATTTTGTTAATGCTTACAATGTTGAGCAATGCTTTAAAATTAATTATACAAATGTTAAAAATTCACTTTAAAAGTAAATTTATAAACTATGTTTATACGACTAGCAAAAAATGAAGAAACTATGAGTTTCTTCATAGAATACCAATAGTATTACATCGGTTCTAAGGCATAATAATATAAATTTTAAAAATAATATAATTAATTAACATAGTTAATGAGATAATTTACTTACAAAACGTATACATTAATAAAATTTAAAAGATGTAGAAAGAATAAACTCGAGTGTTATGACATTCAACTTATTATTGGGAAACCCCTGAAAAACGAGCCGCCTGTGGTATTTGCTGATGTAATTTGAACGAAATTTAAATGTGCCGCATTTCAATTAGTTAAAATAAATGATAGCGGTGTAGAGTCACAATTATTTTTATTTTTAATTATTTATTGTAGTGAATGTTACCTTATATTAAATTAAATTACCTTAATTCGTTGATCATACTCAATTCTCCAAGCATCGGGGCCCCTATGCGATATTTTGTCAAAAGATGTTCCACAATGCTTATGAATGTTGCCATCGATTCCAAAAATTGCCCAAATTCCACACATGTTTCTGAAAAAAAAATTAAAACTAGTAATATAATAGCTAATAAATTCTATTAATTAAACAAAAATTAAAATTAAAAACCGAAAAATTAATGAATTATACCTGTTATTAAAATGATCTAATTAATAGGGAGCAATAACACAATTTTACTGATTAGCGAAGTCTGTACAACTGCACACGTGTACTAAAATGAAGAAACAACGTTAAAATCCATACGTATATGTAACCCATTCATAACCCCCTCCTAACCAGTCAGTGCACGTGGTAAAAAAATGTTTAGTGCATTCAAAAGCATATAAATCTGGCTATTAAACTTATCTCTTTTATTTAAAAAAAATTGTACAATTTGAACCGATTTCAATAATAAACCGAACGTATAAATCAGTTTAAAAATATCGACCAGCGCAAAGAAAATGCGCAAAAAACTGCATTTTTTGAATTTTCTTAAAATAAATTCGTGGGTTCTTTCAAAACACACTATTTTTTAAAAAATTGGTTGAATAAATTCCAAAACAGTTTCCTTTTTCTGTATTATAATACTTGTGCTATTGGAAACTAGGGGTCACTTGAGTATGTTGTGAACATTTATAACACGTTTTGTTGTTTATTATATTACTGTGAAGTAATCAAAGCAAAGTTTTGTTTACCTTATATTTTTTACGTTATCTACACTTTTATTATCCGTCTAAACATCAAAACAGATAGTAGAACTATTTTTAAGAAATAAAATTTAGAAATTGCTATCTTTTCCCTTGGTAACCGTTTAGTTGGTTAATTTCCATGTTCTACACATGTGCTTTCCCTCCAATACATTCTATATGTTTATTGAATATGATCAGATTTTATCGGCAAAATATACTAGTTTATAAAAGTGATATAATTGATTATTTTAAGAAATACAACTCATCTCACTTTAAAATTGTGTTTACGGATAAAATATAGGTTTTCATTCACTTTCAGAGTATGTATTTGAAAACTGTTTGAAATAAAATTTTTAATAATTTTTTAGTTACTGTACCTTATATATTAATGATAAATATAGTACAGATGTGAATCTCTCCTCGTCTTCCAGACAAATATTTAAAGGGTTTAAGTCTTAAAACAGTTATCAAAAAATTAAAACCTGTAAAATGCAGTAAGGTAAGTGTACCAGTGGTTGCCACTCTAAAGGAAAAATTTCATTAAAAATTCAGAAAAAAAAAATCTTACCAGCAATTTAAGAAAATGAACTCTTTAATGGGATCTTTTATGATTCTGAGAGTAATTTTTGTGTAAGAGCAGCAGATAGAACGCTTTCTAACCATGGAAAAAAATTTAAAAAATAATGCTTTTTGACCTAATAGTTGACATAGCAAAAATGGTCATGTTCCGGTTGTTGACAGTGACATGAACTAGAAAAATTTTACTTACAAAGATAAAATTCAGAAATAACTTCAAATACTTACAGGATTTGTTATAAAAATTTACCTGGATAATACTGATTAAGATATCTTACAATGACGTAATCTCCATTATCAAAGACGTTAATGAGATCTTCTTCACCTTCATCTTCAAATTCGAGTAATACACTAACTGAAGAATCTAAAGAACTTTCAGAGTATTCCATCACAACCATGACGAAGAGTAGATTATTACATTGGAGATGGCCGGTATTCCAAGATATTATGTGGTATCCAAAAGAAGATGTTATTAGAAAAATAGCTGAGCCTCAGTTGAAGAACAATCGTGGGTTGTTTGATGTACCAGAAATGAAAAGTTTTACCGAATTTACATAGATTAAAATGCTTTATTCTTTGGAATTTTGATTCCCAATGAAGATTGAATACTCAATTATTTGTTACATCAATATATTGTATTATACTTTTGTTTAAAATATATTGATAATTAAATGTCAATTTCTAGTTCATGTCACTGTCAAAATTTTACCTACAAAGATAAAATTAAGAAATAACTTTAAATACTTACAGGATTTGTTATACAATTTACCTGGATAATACTGATTAAGATATCTTACAATGACGTAATCTCCATTATCAAAGACGTTAATGAGATCTTCTTTACCTTCATCTTCAGATTCGAGTAATACACTAACTGAAGAATCTGAAGAACTTTCACGTTTTCTGCTTAATTTCATCTTTTTGCTTTTCTTCTCTGCCTTTAACTCTCTGCTTCGTTCTTCTTTTCTTCTCGTAATTTCTTTCTATTTTCCTTTTCAAGTTCCTCCTTTTCTTTTTTTTTTTGCTTTTTACGATGGTACTCCTTCCAGTTGTGGCAACAGACGGAACTTTTTCCTTAAAACGTTTTGGCTTTGCAGTTAATGAATTTTTTGGCCAGAACAGTGACTTCTTAAATGGAGTCGGAACGTTGCTTAACTCAAGACAGTTGCTGTTACTAGGCTGTGCTGTAATTTCTGAACTACTTTTCGTATCGTCTTCATTCGTCATATTAGTTCTACTGCATGTTGGTTGTTCTTCGGGAATCACTGGGAATTATCATTTTTCTCTGACTTTCGTTGTTTATATTTTTTTCTGCAGTAATTTCATTCCTACTGATGATTTCATTTACGTAGTCATTAATTAAGTTACTGGTGTTCTCTAAGTTACGTGTAGGGCTGTTTGGTACACTTTCGTTCTTTTCTTGAAGCATGTCATGATCTTCAAGTTCGGTTTGTTCTTTTGCCACCTTCAATTCATTCTGTAGATCTTTCCATAACGGGAACAAATTCGTGTCTTCAATGTTTCCATTCCATTCATCAGCCTGCTTAAAAATGTCTAATTTTTCTTGACCTAGTTTTGCTTCCAGGTACTCAAGAAATTCTTTTTTTGCTTTATTTTTAACATTTGGTTTGGTACTTTTAACTGTCTTTCTAAGGTTTTCACCTTTGAAATACTTAACATAATTAATGCCGTTTGCATCAAAAGGAACAGTCTGCATGTTCTAAATTCCGATTTGATCATTTCTTGCGAAATTGCTTTTTAATTACTTTTTCAAGCACCGGAGCAAAATATTCTCGTTTAAGTTTTGTCCGTCATTCTCTAATTTATAGTTGTGTGCCCCGGTCTTCCACTCGTTCTTTAATGGGTGAAATATTGACACTTCCATGGGCTGTAATACATGAGTTGGGCTTGGATATAAAGCAACCAATATTATTTGCTGTTCGAAGCAAATATTGCTCAGCTCCATTGTTAAATGTGAGGCATAGCTGTCAACAAAAAAGATTACGGGCTTAGGTATCTCATTCTCTAATAACCAGGGGTTGAAAATATTCGCGACAAATTCGTAAAAAGTCTGACCGGTCATCCAGCCAGACTCAGACTTGCCTATAACCCATTTTGCGGCATTCCTCCTGATGCATTTGTAGTTATCAGACACGTTAAGCATTCCTTCTCGTCATTTCCAATAAAATTATAAGCGGTCTTGTTACCCTTTTGAATAAAACATTTGATTCCTTTTGGAGCGACAAAAAACACGGTCTCATCTGCGTTAAAAATTCTTCTAGGGTTTTTTACCACATCTCCCAGATCATTTAGTGTCAAGTAAGCATTGATTTCTTCAAACCAACTACGAATTTTATCCTCAGTCTGGTCACTTCTGCATTTCGTTAGATTTTGTGTTAACCTTTCAGAAATTTCTGGATGCCTGGACAGAAATCCTTTATACCATTTAGTCCCGGCCTCCCATTTTTGAAATTATTGGGGCGCTCTAGGTTTTTACTAATATTTGTACAGAGTCCAAGAGCTGCTGTTTGGTGGCTGAAAAACCCACTTCGGCTATTTTTAACAGCCAGTTTACCAGATGTTGCTCTTCTTCCAATGTTAAAATAGTCTCTGGTCCCATTCGAACAATAACAGGATATTTTCCTTTAAACTTTAATAGAAGCGGCATTCCTCCTGATGCATTTGTAGTTATCAGACACGTTAAGCATTCCTTCTCGTCATTTCCAATAAAATTATAAGCGGTCTTGTTACCCTTTTGAATTAAACATTTGATTCCTTTTGGAGCGAAAAAAAAACACGGTCTCATCTGCGTTAAAAATTCTTCTAGGGTTTTTTACCACATCTTCCAGATCATTTAGTGTCAAGTAAGTATTGATTTCTTCAAACCAACTACGAATTTTATCCTCAGTCAGGTCACTTCTGCATTTCGTTAGATTTTGTGTTAACCTTTCAGAAATTTCTGGATGCCTGGACAGAAATCCATTTCTGTCCAATAGCTGCTGTTTGGTGGCTGAAAAACCCACTTCGGCTATTTTTAACAGCCAGTTTACCAGATGTTGCTCTTCTTCCGATGTTAAAATAGTCTCTGGTCCCATTCGAACAATAACAGGATATTTTCCTTTAGACTTTAATAGAAGCGTTATTCTCGGTATGCCAAACTGCCTGCTTGCGGCTGCTACTGAAAACTCCTCTCCTGACAGCATCAAGAGCTTTTCCATGACCTCAACTGAATATTTTCTAATTCTATTCTCTGAAGGCATGCTGAAATGTATTAAAATACTTGTTTAAGACCTAGCAGAAATTTCGTAAAACTGAAAATATAGTTCCTAAAGTTGACATTTCTTTGTACCAGTAGTTGACACCCTGTCAGTTATTGGTTGCTTAGTAGGTTATGATTTCAAATTTATAAGTCAAGTCAATAACACACTTTTCAATTGGATAATGCTTAAAATGAAATAAAAATAATAAAACAGTAATGTTCCTATTGTTGACAGAGTGTCAACTATGAGCAACCGATATTTCCTAGGTTACCAGTAATTGACATCCCCTTTATAGCCTACAAATTGGGTTTTAGCTTGTTTTTGTTGATTATAATCAGAATTTCAGTTTTAATACTTACCTTCAAATACTCAGAATATTACTTGAACAACGTTTCTGCACTCTAGACACTATTTTTATGAATATAAGGTTCTTAATTAAATTCACAAGTAAAACCACGTTTCTGATAAATGTTTTGGTTCCCACTAAAATGGCTGTTATAAAGTTTGACATGCTTTCCGCAGATGGCGCCAGATGCGCATTTTGTGCGCAAGAGGCATCTAGCGTACTGCTTGCACGTATGTTGAACGTTTCAAGTACATATGGCGCTAAAATTTACGGATTTTTAAAATATGTCAACTATAGGGACTATGTCAACAATTGGGACAGGTACCTTACAGGCTATTAAAACCACTTTCACTACTATAGACGAAAATCGCGGGGTAAATCACTGCCAAAATAGTGTACACAAAATATCCCGTTGATGTCTATTTTCAGATTTGCACTATAACTACAAGTTGCAAGGACGTCAACTCGTTAGAAACAACATTGACCGTGCAGCGGATATAAAATGTACCTTCTTTAGAAATTTTTAAATCAGATCCTATTGTGTAGATTTACCAACTCCATACTTCCGAATCTGTACTGTCATCAAGATTAAAAATTTCGTATACTGAAGTTAAACTATCTGAGAAACTATCAGAAGAACTTTTAAAAATAAAATAGTCTTTAAGACCCCTTCTTTGTGGAGGTAGGAAACAAACAACTCAAAAAGCTGTGATTGCCGACGTTTTGCCCCTCATTGTCGGCAATCACCAGCCTTTTGAGTTATTTGTTTCCTACACTCCATATGGGTCCCTAAAAAGACCATTTTTATTTTTAAAATTAATTTTGGAGGAATACTTACCTGTATCAGAAGAACGTTTAAGTTTTCGGAGAAGAACTTTCTTCATGTTACAATTCCTTTTGCTTCAGGACTAAGATTTGCTTCATTTGTTGATTGATTTTTATTGAAGCTGACTATCTTCTTCCCTGGTTGAATATCCAACACAAGAACAATTTCGTGATTACTAATGCCTTGTCTCTTTTTGACCCAAAATCTCTATAAGACCGTAATTTGAAATACCATTTATGGAAAGAATTTTCTCTAAATCCTTTAATAAATTATCTAGTAATTTAGTTCTTTAGCGATTTCCTTTTTTTCTATATTTTCAAAAACCTTTTTTGATAAAAAGTTAGTTTCATCTGCACCAACATAAATTAATATTGTTTCTGTATCATGAACATCTTCCGTATTGTTACAGATTGCCGGTGTGTCAATGTTTTCTAACAATAATTCTTTTTAACTCCTACAAATTTTAGTACTAATTCTGATTCAACTGTTGCTTTTAATTCATGATCTGAAATGATTTTGATATCGAAATCGTCTTCACAGTTTCTATTTAATGCCAAGGTTTCCTTACAGATTCACCTTTTCTAAATCACATATGAAAACTCATCGGAAAATTGAAATGATCTCAATCTCAACATACCTGCCAAACCATGAGATATCGTTACTGGTAATTAATAAGTATTATAAGCAAGAATTACTAACGTAGTAACTTACCTTTCATTGAAAAATAATACAGTATCACACAAATAAAACAGTTGCTTTACTTTAGGGAACATGTTGACTGACGCCGCACTTACAGAATAGTTCATGGTTCTGGGATGCAAAGAACTGATTTTGTTATTAATACTCTTGTATGATTTCCTCGGATATCCTTATGATATCCCCTGACATCACCGTGATATCCCCTGGTATCTTACAAATATCTCTAGTGATTTACGCCTCAATAAAACTGGAACTTTCATACTATCACACCAACTTCAAAGAAACCTACTTTCATAAGTATCAGTGAAAAAAACATTTTTTAGATTTGAGCAAAACAAAACACTTTTTTTTCGCCAAGAAAAGTTTTTGACCTTAAATTGTAGTCTTCCTTTCTCCTATGAAAACCCTTTCTATGGTTGCAAATAATCCAATCCACGAGAATGTCTTCTCCAAAGGTAAGTTTGAAACTCTTTAATCTAATCGATACTGGATGATGTATTTTAATTTCATACATCCATGCCAAACATTGGGATGAGAGTAACAGTAAAGATCAGTTATTGGCTTCACACACTAATTGTCAATGGCGCCAACCACAGTTTACAAAAACCTGTAACAATTATTTTATGGAAAATTTTGTTTTTCTGACTTCCATCAAGCAAATTGATATATACCGGTCTGCCTTAACTGTTCGTCAATCCTCCAATACAATCGTTGCAACATGATTGGTCTTTTCGAAACTCTTTGTGAATGCTCCATTTTTGTTGGTTTTTAAAACACCCATCCCATACAGTTGTTTGCTGTTTAGTTTCAGGTTTGTATAAATATATTCAGGTTTCGTCATCTGTTACAATACTATTTAAAAAATTTGAACGGCCAAATCAAATTTTTTTATCATTCATTTGCACCACTTTACACGTGCTGGTTTTTGCTCTTTTTAAATTGTAAAGGATCCAACGACTGCAAACCTTCTATGTCACATGTCGATCTGATAAAATTATTTTTCGCACAGCATCAATATTTTTAAGAACAACAGAGGTCCATGGGCGTCCTTCGCGATGATCGTAGTCAAACGTTGGTCTTCCATGCTTAAATTCTGTAAATCGTTGGTAAACCATAGTTTTTAAATGATGCTTCATCCCCAAAAGTTATGGATTAAGATTTCCCACACATGGCTTTGGTGTGTTAAACAGTATCGAAAATCGTAAAAAATCATCACTCCAAAATCGTGATTCAAAAGTTCCATTTTTCACACTAGTATTTGTTGCTAAAATCGGTTTTAAATCAAACTATTAACTGAATTATAATTAAAAAATTAAATTTTACGAATATGGCAAATGAAGAACGTTAGTAGTTCAAGGAGTACTTCATTCCGTTAATTTAAGCAGTGCCCTTCGTATCAGACCTAAAAAGAAAAACATAAGTAGTACTGAATCAAAAAGTTTTTGTTGAGTAACTTCATTCCAACCAGATATCAATATGAGGGATGAAGAAATAAAAGTCTTCAAAATATTCAATTCGTTTCTGAGCATTTATCTGCTGATTTTAAATGGAACACCCAGTATTTGATTAATCTGTCATGTAGCAAGTTTATATAACTTTCATATTGTAAACTTCTATAGTTTAGAAATATTACCATTGTTACTTTTCAAAATTTTTGAAATGTTTTGATAAAACTTTTAAAAATATTTTGTGATGCCTTATCTAATTGAAAACATTTTTAAAAGATTCAGGTACTGAATGTATAAAGTTGAAACCCTTAAATGTACTTTCACGATTTTAACCCAAATAAATATAAAAATTGAATTAACTAAAATTTAAACAAAAACTAAGTTAGAGTCAAAGGCATCAGACAAGTAAGCTTACACATTTGTAATAAGTGTCGTGCAAATCTAAAATTAGAAAGTGATGTCCTTATAATCTATAAAACACAAAAAATACCTAGTAAATTTCTATGGGACTATTTCTTCGCATATTAAACGATAATAACGCAAAACTCTGCAAATATTTACGAAAATTATGAAAAAATTAATTATCGATTAAATATTAAAGATCCACATGTCAGCAAAAACGATCCAGAGAATTTACAAAATATTAGAAAATTTGTTAAAAATTAAGATGACCGCCTGTCAAACAAAAATTGGAAATTTTGAATAAACAAAATTTTTTCAAGAACAAGTGTCGCATATATTTGAAAAAAGCATGAAATTAACTATCAATACCTAAATTATGAGAATAATTTTGCAAAAAGTAATTTACAAAACGTAAGACAGTGGACGGTTTCAAAAGAATCAAAGATTAACGAGATTGTTATTGAAACTTAGTCGTTAATGAATCTACAACAAGACAAACAATTAAAGTAAAACGTAATGAGTTAATAAAAGAGTAATAAGTGAACAATAATCAACCAAAGAATACTAACCATGAATGATAAAATAAAACTCAATAAAATAGTGTTTCAGTGAATAAAACTTCCAGCAACCTGCAGGCAACATAACCTGCAAAGCAGATGAACCAAGAAAGTGATTCATACACAAAATTAATACTCACCCCAATTATAAAATGATTACCAGGTTAGTTAGTTTGTAGTATTTAATTATCCGCAAATAATAGTTTTTAATAATGGCATCAGGATAATGATTGTTTTCAACGAAAAGAGGTTGATGTTTGTATTGATACTTTTATATTTGGTTATTTACATAACATATACGGTTATGCAAGGGAAGTTGACTTAGGAAATGCAATCTTATAGTTTAACGGTTAAGTTCTCTATTTTAGTTTTAGCATTTCAGCTACTTTAACGAGTTTCCAGTGTCTATAGTTAAAATCATATAAGGTTACGCATGACTCATTCTGAATAATTGGCTGAAAGCGTTGTCCTTTGGAAGACAAGGATAATTAAAGAGATGGTTGTTCTACAATCTAGGGATTTTAAGAAGTACAACACATGTAAGAAACAACAATTCATAAAAATCACTAAAAATGTAGAATCCCTATTTAGTTTTTGTTTCTTATGGGTGTCTTACTGATCTAACTAACAGTTACTTAAAATCCTAGATTGGTAGAACAAACCATCTCTTTTTTAATTATCCTTGTCTTACAAAGGACAACGCTATTAATTTTCATAAACGTTCGTCGAGATTTTTGTATGATCTTTCGTACAGGTTTCTGTATTACCTATAACATGTAATTATAGTACAGTTACCTATACTACAACAATCAAAAGAAAACAAAACGGAAACTGTCAAAATATTAACTAAGTTATTACGGTCGCATATCAAGCGCCAAAATTCAAAACCCGACAATTTCTTAATTTGACTTGTATACGCCATTGTATTTGTCCTCGGTACCTAGGTGTACTGATATTTCTTTAATGCAAATTTCGACATTTAACATTGTAAATTCCGTTTTAAAATGAGGCTTATATGCAAAAACCGACACGTCCATACAGAGTTTTTATTCAGAGCCTGACATTTCCAGGTCGCCCAATAAGAAATAAGACATTGGACACGTGTTATCGTCATCAAAACAAGCTGTTTTGTTTTCATTCTTTTAGACTAGCATAACTAAATTACTTGAAACCATTTTAGAGAAGATTGGCAAGATGTGAAATCCCCTCATTTTTCAAAAATGCTTTTGATAGATCAAATAGTATTTTTTACTTTTAAAACCATAACTGTGTTAATTAATACTTGAATTTTTATTAATGTTGATGTGCAAATACTGAGAAGTCCAAAATTTAATCTCAAATAACAAACAAATACGACATCACAGATTTTTTGGGGCAAATTTTTGGGATTCTATCAATCGATACAATTAATGGCGTTTCTCTTGAATAAACATTTAATCGTGTCCTCTTGATGATCCATCCTTAAAATTTTGTGAACAATGATCCCCCCTCTTTAATTCATGGTGGGAATTATAGTTCCCACTGCCCACATAGTTTTATATCTTTTTAGGATTAGGTAAAATAAAACGTACATTTCTAATTATTTTATCTTTATTTTAACGCAGTAAATTATTACAATAAAATTAAAACTAATACACACTCTGAACTAGGATTTCTGTTATAAAATTTAGTCTATTTTCCATGAAATCTGTTGAAACATGGCTGCATACACAGAGGTACTTTACAGGACAAACATATGTATCTCGTTCCTTTTCATTTACTTTCGTGCTGCACAACCTGCATCTTTTGTATGTCCCTTCTTGTTTGGGTAGATGATTACCAACATTAGATAATCTAACTTCATCTGGAACAGCACGCTTATTTGATAAGAATGCCACTGGCTTATTACGGCGTTTCCTGGAAGTAAAACCATTTATGAGCTGTCTTGCCAAATTGATTCTGAATGACAAAGCTGGTTTACTTACTGCCCTATTTCTGTTTGTATTTATAAGAATATAAGAATTAACTATTGCCATATCAATAAGATAATATAGAATTCTATGCCACCATTTCGTGGATCTTCTACCAATGGAATATCTCTCATGCAGCTGATCAAATTTGTCGACGCCACCCATAATTCGATTATATTCTGCTTATCACCCTATGGCAATAAACAGTCACCCTAGTTCCTGCCTTGTTTCTTCACAGCACACTTGTTATCTCTTTTGGCGAGAGAAGTAATTTGTAAAAAACATGAACATTTTTACTATCCATCTATTTGACTGCTGATAATTTCCGCTTTGTTGAAAAACATGAATTCTCCACGTTAAAGTTTGGTTTTATTCCTGTATATGTCGGATAAATTTTTTCTATTTGTTAGCACAGTGCCGAGGGCATATATTCCGTCATGTAGCAATTTCTCCATAAGGCTAACGGAGGTGAAAAAATTATCAGAGATTTTCCAGTATACAGGGTGTTAGGTAAACATGCGGCAAAATTCAAGGGGTTTTTCCTTGGCGTAATCTAAGAATATTTTGTACTATGATGATTTCCTAAACACCTCTTTATTTCGAAGATACAGGGTGAACAAAATTTGCGACAGTAACAATATTTAATATCAAAAATAAATGTAAAGTTGATCAATCTACAATAAATGTTCGAAATGACTTCCTCCAGCCTGGATACAAGCATTCAATCTTCTCGTCAATGAATGTCGAACTCGTTCAAATACACCAGGGTCGTTTTTAATAGACTCACACCCAGCAATTATCCGATTTCGCAAGTCGTCCAAATCTTCCACAGGAGTAGCGTAAACTAGTGATTTTAGATATCCCCATACGAAAAGTCCAAGGGATTTAATTCTGGGGATCGACCAGGCCATGCGTGTGGCCCACCTCGACCAATCCAGCGATCTCCGTATGTTGCTGTTAAAAATTACGAGCAACCAAACTGAAATGTGGTGGTGCACCATCGTGCATATACCACATTGCCATAAACTCAGGTAGTGTTTCTTCCAAAAGTTGCGATAAGATTCGCCAGTAAGTCTTGCTGGTAGAAATACCGGTCCAATTAGGTAGTCACCCACAATTCCAACCCATACATTCAAGGAGAACTGATGTTGAAAACGATCTTCACATACCGCATGCGGATTTTCATCTGCCCACACATGGTTGTTATGAAAATTTCTAATTGCAGTTCTTGAGAAATTAGCTTCATCAGTAAAAAGAATCTGTGTCAGGAATTGAGGGATTCGAACTAATTTTTGCAAAAGCCATTGACATAATGCAATACGTGGAGGAAAATCGGCTGGTAGTAGTGCCTGAACGCGTTGGATGTGGTAAGGATACAACAAGTTGTCCTTAAGAATTTTCCAAACTGTCTAATGACTTACATTCAAAGCATTGGCAATTTTTCTCGTAGAACTACTTGGATCTTCTTCTATCATGTTTAGCACATTCTATTCCAGTTGTACCGTTCTTACTGCCAATGGTCTTCCTGGCCCTCCATTTCGTTTCAATGCCCCGGTTCCGTGAAGACGTCGATGAATGTTTTCGAAGATTTTTCGATCGGGGATATTACGGCCAGGAAACCGTTCAATGTACAATCGTCTGGCTTTTAATGAATTTCCATCGGCAAGTCCATACATGAAGTGCATGTCAGTCATCTCGGCGTTCGTATAGTGATTCATAATAGCGGACTTCACTAACTATTAAAGACACGTAAAGACCTAAACGTCACTCACTTTAAACAAATGTGACACATCAAACAGCTAAACGTCACTTAATTTTTTACTTGACAAACTCATTGGCGTACGCCATACTTTTATTTACATTAATATTGTTACTGTGGCACATTTTGTTCACCCTGTACTTCGAAATAAAGAGGTGTTTAGGAAATCATCATAGGACAAAATATTCTTAGATTAGGCCAAGGAAAACCCCATTGAATTTTTGCCGCATGTTTACCTAACACCCTGTATATATATATATATCAAACTTCCATATATACACTGTAACAGAGTCAGCTAGGCACCATACATTGTAGCCCCTTTTGACTGTCTTCATAAGCATGTATTGCTTCAAAGAAGACCGTCCTTCGAAGCAATCATTGACATCCACAGTCAAAAAATGAGGAATGTTTATACGGTGCGGTAAACGAGGCATTGAGCATATCAATAAGTGGCCTCACCTTATGAAGTTTGCCGTATCCTGCCTTGCTCTTCTGTTCAGCTTTGGTATTATAATTTATGTGAATATTCTCAACCAGTTTCTTATACCTTTTCGATGACATGACTTGTGATACGGAGGGAACAGTTAGAAATGGATCACTGACCAAAAATTTGCCAAATGTGGAAGTTGATGTATTCCATTACAATCATAATTCCTATCAGTGCTCTGATCTCTTCTTTGGAAGTGTTTTCCCAATTTTTGATGGACCTTGTGATTTAGTACTTTTTTATTGTAGCTTTACGTGTGCGTTTAACGTGCATAGCGCTATCTAAATAACAGCTTTAATGCTTGAAACGCACGTGTGTCGATAAGCCAAGTAAAACTTGTACAGAAGCATAACACGCAACGAAAGAACACCTGATGCCGCATTTCGCTCTTATTATGAGCTCATCAGAGGTGTATACTTAAGTGCGGTATACAACTGTACAAGACGGCGGTTGGTCTTTTAAACTCTCGTGGAGCAATGAACATAAGCAAAATGTGTGTCTTGACATCTCGTGTATAGCATTGACACGTATGATTAGTATAAACTAAGAAAAATGCCAACAGTTAATTGTAACGACATGTGTGCGTTTAACGTGCATAGCGCTATCTAAATAACAGCTTTAATGCTTGAAACGCACGTGTCGATAAGCCAAGTAAAAACTTGTGCAGAAGCATAACACGCAACGAAAGAACTTTCGTTGCGTGTTATGCTTCTGTACAAGTTTTACTTGGCTTATCGACACACGTGCGTTTCCAAGCATTAAAGCTGTTATTTAGATAGCGCTATGCACGTTAAACGCACACATGTCGTTACAATTAACTGTTGGCATTTTACTTAGTTTATACTAATCATACGTGTCAATGCTATACACGGAGATGTCGTAGACACACATTTTGCTTACTCTTTTTATCTTGCGTTGAATCTTGCAAGTAGTTGATTTCCTTTGCTTGTAGAGGAGCTTGGATTATAGCTTCTGCATTTTTGCAAAAGTCTATATTTACATGTTCTAAATCCTCGCCATTTTCTATCCAGGTGGAGAGCTCTTCGTTGTTCTCAACATCACTCTCTCTACTAACATTGGTTTCTTCTTGTACCGGAATCAACTCTGGAGATTCCGGCCTGAAGAGGTGATCGGTGGGCTCAAAAAGAACAGGAGAAATAATACGACTTTGTTGAGGGTGAATTAGAACTGGTATCAGAAGCTGTACACTATAGAATTTCCATTTCTTAGTTAGCTTCATCATCTGGTTCTTCCTCTTCACTATCTGGGAGACCTTCTCGTGATGATGAGGGTTATTCAAATCCGACATAGCTTCAAAAACATGTTCATATTTCGTATGGGCAGTGGGAAGAATACTTCCCACTTACAAACTTCATTTGTCTTACATTATGAAAATCAGAATAATGCAAATACACCTAAATATATATTTTTGTAAACAAAAGTCTTATATCTTACCTTATTCAAGAGATGATTACATATTAGTCAAATGTGCTCTAAATTAGCTTTTCAAAATGACGACAAAACGTGATCATCTGTAGAAAATAAACGATTGACTGAACTATTATATTTTTAGGAAACAATTTCTAGCTTAAATGAGATTCTATATGTCACAGGTAGATGGCATCACCAATACCATTTGAGATTATTAAGTCACGTTGCTTATAGAACAGATTTTTGATGGTGGGAAAATAGCTTCCCATCGCCTACGAAAGGGTTAAGTTACTTGATTCTGTTTTTTTCTAGCCCAAATGAACAACGAGAAACAGAGCATTGTAACACAATCATTATAATTAATAAGGTACATAAAAGTCTGTTCAAAAACTATGCAAATTTTGAATTTCCGCGGGCTACGTATATTTGATTTTTGATTTTTTGTAGCGTTATGTTGCTACCATGTCCTTTACTTATGCTGACAAGGTCGGCCTTTTTAATGTTTAGTTAATTTTACAGCTGTTTTGCTTGGATGTGTTTTGGCTCGTCTTTGATGTTTGCCTATTCCAAAAATGGATCAAAGAATCTGTATTAAATTTTGTGTGAAAAACAAAATAAAGTGCGCGGACGCATTCCGAATGTTGACTGTGGAATATGGTGAAGCTACCTTGGACTAAAGCAACGTTTATCGCTGGTACAAAATGTTCTTAAAGGGCCGAGAAGATGTGAACGACAAACAACGTCCCGGACGCCCAAGCACGCCAAGAACAAACGAAAACATTCATAAAGTGAAGAAAATAGTATTGGCCAATCGTCGAATCACCGTTAGAGAAGTTGCTGAGCACCTAAACATATCGATTGGCTCGTGCTATTCGATTGTAACTAATGAGTCGAGTCGCCGCGAAATTCGTGCCAAAATTGGTTAATTTCGACCAAAAACAGCATCGAGTTAACATTGCTCAGGAGGACTCGGTCCGTGACGACCCAAATGTGCCCCGTGGGTCATAACTGATGACGAATCATGAGTTTAGGCTTATGACGTGGAAACCAAAGGTTAATCATCCCAATGGAAGCTGCCGCATGAGCCAAGACCGAAAAAAGCGCGCCAAGTTCGGTCGAACGTGAAGGTTTGCTCACAGTTTTCTTCGATTACAGGGGCGTGGTGCATCATGAGTTCTTACCACAGGGTAGTAAGGTCAATATGAGTATTATCTGCAAGTTATGCGCAATTTGCTCAAAGCAATCCCCCAGAAACTCCCGTATTTGTGAAAGAATAAAAACTGGCTTTTGCATCATTATAACGCCCCTGTTCACACATCGTTG
This sequence comes from Abscondita cerata, assembly GCA_030710515.1. Classification (NCBI taxonomy): domain Eukaryota; kingdom Metazoa; phylum Arthropoda; class Insecta; order Coleoptera; family Lampyridae; genus Abscondita; species Abscondita cerata. The sequence continues at coordinate 53,929 of JALBCR010002126.1, forward strand.
CTTGTGCGCGAATATTTTGTTCAAAAACAACACAGTAATAGTCCCACAGCCATCGTATTTCCCAGACCTGCCCCCCTCTGACTTTTTCCTGTTCCCAAAACTGAAGCGGCCCATGAAAGGACGCGCTACGCCACTATTGAGGAGATAAAGATGCCATCGAAGGAGGAGCTGAACAAAATCACAAAAATAATTTTTTAAGTGCTTCGAGAATTGTAAAAACGTTGGCACAAGTGCATTATATCCGAGGGGGATTACTTTGAAGGGGACAAAATAGACATTCATGAATTAATTAATACTTTTTAAAAACTACAACATTTGCGATACTTTTGAACAGACCTCGTATGCAAGCTTAACGAATTTTAACTATATCAAGGCATCTGTCTTAAATTTATCAATTGTTATTGTTGATATAGTCTTTTTAGAATCATCGGAGAGACAGCGGAAATTGCAGACAGTGCGTCATCAAGCTAAGAATTGTCAATAGTGACTGCGTAAGGTAGCTGTGTCGATGTGCAGAATCATCATCTTTAGACGAGAGATGGGCGTTACGTTATTTTCATTTTCAGATTGCAATAATGTGCAAGCATTGTTAACAACTTTATCCAGACTCACATGTAATTTTTCTAGCAGTCTTTCTCTTATTTTATGCCCGCGGTAAACGCTCCTCGGATTGATTCGTTACGTTACTTTCATAAAGTAGCACTTTTTCATCGTCCTTTGTTTACATGTTATCAAAGTGTGTCTGACTAGTAGTATTTTACTTTTAGCTTCGTCGAAACAACACTAGATGTCTTTAAACCCTATTAGTCGTACGTGAAGTGCCCATCTTTGGGTAATAAATCAAAGTTGCGCACCAATAATGAACTTACACCCAAGTTCTCTCTCTCTCCTGAAGAGTATCTAAAGAACGAAACAGCTGAAGCGTGATTTTCAGTGTTTGTTTGCTATCGTTTGCCAATTTTTTTGTACGGCGTGGTTCACCACTAAATTATTATATTATATAACTGGAACACCCTATATATTATTATATTTTTTGAATTTGATGTTTAATTTTAAGGTAAGTTTCTCTTAAACTTTCTATTCTTGAATGACAACTTTTTTGAATTATCTTAGTTTTAACAAGAAAATTGACGGGTTCCATGTCTATAATTAAAACAAATTGAGATACTTGGTGAAGTTAAAAACCTTTAGGCGTTGAAGATAAGTTGAAAAAATTGCATCAATTTCTTTTTCAAAATTTTGTTAATATTATACAGGGTGATTCAAAATGACATACCAATTCGAGAATGTTCAAATGCGAATAACTTAAACTCTTGTACAGTTGTATACCGCACTTAAGTATACACCTCTGATGAGCTCATAATAAGAGCGAAATGCTGCATCAGGTGTTCTTTCGTTGCGTGTCTGCTTCTATACAAGTTAATCTTGGCTTTGTCGACACACGTGTGTTTTAAGCATTAAAGCTATCGCTTAGATAGCGCTTTGAACTTTTACACACACAAGTCGTTACAGTTAACTGTTGGCATTTTTCTTAGTTTATACTATTTACACGTGTCCCTGTTATACACGAGATGTCGTAAAACACACATTTTACTTATGTTCATTGCTCCACGAGAGCTTTAAAGCCCAACCGCAGTCTTGTACAGTTGCATACCGCACTTAAGTATACACCTCTGATGAGCTCATAATAAAAGCCAAATGCTGCATCAGGTGTTCTTTTCGTTGCGTGTGCTTCTGTACAAGTTAATCTTGGCTTTGTCGACACACGTGTTTTAAGCATTAAAGCTATCGCTTAGATAGCGCTTTGCACTTTAACACACACAAGTCGTTATAGTTAACCGTTAGCATTTTCCTTAGTTTAAATTTTTTAAATGGAACACCTTTGTATTGTTTTATTGCAGAATGTGCATTTGAATATTGCTGAATTGGTATGTTATTTTGCATCACCCTGTATAATATTGACAAAGTTTTGAGAAAGAAATCAATACACCATTTTCAACTTATCATCATCATCTAAGAGCTTTTTTTTCAGCTTCTGATCTGAATTTGATGTAACCGACAACTTTCTTATAAAAACTAAGATAATTCATGATAATAGATAGAAAGTAAAAGAAAAAAGTTACCTTAAAATTAAACAACGAATACAAATATGTAATATACAGGGTGTTTCTGAAAGGTGTATACATGGCTTTACCAGAGGTTCTCGGGCTCAAAATAAACCATTTGACACCAAAAACGGGCACCTTATACAAGGTGTTTCTGAAAGGTGTGTACATGGCTTTACCAAAGGTTCTCTGGCGTAATTTACCTATAACCAAAAGTGCACCATAAGGGAGCCAGAGGGCGTCAAACTTTCCAAAAAAATATTGTATATTAGGAATAACTCGAAAACGGTTTGATGGATTTTGTTCCGCTTTCGTATGCTGGTTGTCTGCTTCCGAAGACGTTTTTCTATGTAATGTAGACAAATTTCTGATGCCAGGAAAATTCGCTTTTATACGAGCACTGTCAAATAAATAATAATATTTTAACAACCGTCAACGAAACAAAACCAAAATAATTCCGACAAATAAAACGAACAATTTGAAAACTTTCTTTTTTCTTGTTAAATTGCGCTAATGTTATTAGTTCGATCAGAAAAAATTGAATCATATCCCTGCAAGGCGCATCCATACGCTTAGAAATTCAAGTAGACTGCTAGTAGACTGAAATATTATCATTTATTTGACAGTGCACATAGCGAAAGCGACTACTATTTCAAGAATATCGCTCTACTTTCACACGGGAAATTGCAGCGCACCTAAACATATTGCATCAAGCGGATGGAGAGTCCTTAAAAAACATATATCTGCCTCTCAAAATTTATATCACCCAAATTCTCTATCCTTGAGATAGTAATCGAGGGTTGAATTTTAAAGGTTTGTGGTGGGTCAGTTAGACCGAAACCCAATTTTTTTAAATAAAATGATATTTACGATTAATGCATGTTTACAAGTTTAAGCATTTTTAATCGTCACAATGAGCACATTTGGTCAATAGAAAATCCTCGTTATCATCAAGAACGATGACCACAAATACGTTTCGGACTAAATGTATGGGTGGGTTTGTTGAGCGATTGTATCATTGACCCATACCTTAGACCTTGGGTTGATCTTGGCCCTGGAATGATCTTGATCTTGGGATGACCTTGACCTTGACCTCGGGACGACATTGTCCTCTACTACAAAATTCAAATTTCCCGCCAAGTGCTGTTCCAGGATCGGTACTATATGACTACCCATTTATGAGGAAAATTTGACCGCCGACAAGTATTTAAATTTTCTGAGGACCTTCTTTTAAGGCTACATTGACAACAATATTTGTCTAAACCGCCTGCAGAACGTCTGGTTTCAGCAGGGCAGCGCGCCGCCACACAACGCTAGAATATTTGTCAACGATGTTCGTAAAGTTACTTCGAACAACGGTGATGTACGTTGGCCAGCGAGGTCACCGGATCTTTCGCCGTTAGACTATTTTTTATGGAAAACAAGGAAAGATCAGATCTACAAAACTGTACCCGCCGATATTGATGAGTTGCGAAGAAACATCAATACCACTCTAAGAAGAATTAGAATAGGGGACATTTCACAAAAACTTACAAAAGCGTGAGGTATCGTGTTTAAAAGTAGAAGGCAAACCATTACTTAGTTTTGTTGTTATTTCTAAAATTTTGTTTCATCGCAACTAAGAATTAAGGGCCCCTTCACACTAAACCGCCAAGCAGTGCCGCCTAGAGGCGCTGTTCAACAGCGCAAAAATAAACACGCTTCTAACACGGCACCATTTTAGCAGCGCGGCAAGAATCGCGCTGCAATGTCAACGCGCGTCAAAGCAGCGCCGGCGCCGCTCAGAATTGTGATTCCCAATCCAGTGTTAAGATGGACGTGGACGAAGACGCGTTGTTGCTTGTTTTGCTCCTGCGTCGAAAGCAAAACAAAGCGCGCAAGAAAAGGAGATGGTGGGTTCATCATATTTTGTCATCACGGCCGACAAAGGTCTTTTCCACACTTTGTACGAGGACTTGCAACAAGACGAGGAGAAGTTTTTTATGTTTTCCGAATGAAAAAGACGTTTCAGGAACTATTTGATTTCGTTGGATCTTACCTTCAAAAACAAGATACGACATGGCGGAAAAGCATTCCTCCAGACGAAAGACTTGCCGTGGCTTTGAGGTAGAAAGAAATTGAAGTAAAAATATATTTTATTAAAAATACTTTTTATTAAGTCGTAAATGAAGATATGAATATATTATTATATGTTTAGTAATCAAAAACTCGAATACTTTGCTGTCAGCGGAATTTGTTGGAGAATTAAGTGGTGTTGGAGAATTAAATGTGTCTCTTGTCCATTTCGCTGGTGTTGGGACACAGACGCGCATATAATGTTAGGAACAGTAAAAGTGGCACTTTTTTCAACAATGTTATTGATTGGTTGCGTCGGCCAGGATTGCTGCTGACCACTGTTGTGAGGAAGGAAAGGAGGTGTCCACTGTGGGAGCTGATGAATAGGTGGTACATGCGATGCCAAGCCTTGCTGGTAACTATAATGATTTAGGGGGTGGTAGTTTGGATAGCTGACTGGGTTATGTATAGTATATAGTGAGGTTGATTTATCTGTTGCATTCTAGCCTTCGAAACGATGGGCATAATGCTAGATTTTACTTCTAGCTTAAGTACTCCGGCAGTTTCTTTATCTCTGAAACCAAAGACAACATAAATGAATAGCCGATCCTCGTCATTGGCGTCTTGTTGTTTCAACAAGTACTGGCATCCAGTTTCTTCTTGGCGATTTCCCGGATTTCTGTTGGATTGCTGCACCTGAAATATAAACAAGAACAAAGATGTTAAGAAAACACGTTTTTAAAAATTCTATAATAAACTTCATAACCACAAATATGTATAACAGGAATAGACTATTTAATATACAAAAAAATTAACGAAACTGTTTGCATTTTGATGATACTATAAGTTATAGGCTTTCCTTTTAATATATTTTGAAGATTGCAACGTTTCTGCTTCTACTTAAAAGTCGCAACAACTTGAAAATTTAAAATGGAACGCCCTTTATATTAGTGAACTTTTAGACTCTTGAAATCTTGAAATTTCAGCCAATCTAAAAGGATTAAATTGGAACAAAATGTTTTACACATTCTTATCTTAACCTGCAGGATTGCAGCCTTTAAAATATTTTAAAAAAGTTTCAATAGCAAAACAGCAAGGCTTCAAAAAGGTTCGCTAAACACTTTTATGTCCTACCAGTTTATTATCTTAAAATACCTAACCTATTTTCTGGAATGTTACTTGCCAAATAACGCACTAAGGCGTTATGTTTTTATAATGTCCTAGGGCGTTATAAGCAATTAAACACCAGTTGTTTTCATAGATACCAACTTTATTTTGTCGTAATTTAACAATTAAATCCTTTGAAAATATTTTGACGTTTTTAAGTAGGTAAGTAAAATAATTCAAAATTAGAATAATACTGGTAACCTCGGACATTTATTTGGCTAATAATGCCCTTGGTATTTTAATAAATATTTGAGATAAATTACACAGGCGTTTCCGGCGGGAAAATATGTATTATATTCTTGTCTATTTCAGGTACTTCGAAACTGGTTGTACGATGGCCGATCTACACCTCACCTACCAAATTAGCTACTCTACAATATCTGGTATTATACGGGATGTATGCCAAGTAATAGGAGGGTCATGAAGAACATTTGTTTTTCGCAATTAACTGAAGATTTTCTATTTAAAATCAGCAGAAGGATTTAAGTTTCGAGCTAATTTTCCGAACTGCGTGGGTGCTATAGATGGAAAGCACATTCGGATAATAAAGCCCGTGGATAGTGGATAACTCAACTATCACTACAAACATTATTTTTTCCATTGTGTTGTTAACTGTCTGCGATTCGGACTACAAATGTAGTTTCATCGACGTGTGTGCATATAGAAAATCATCCGATTCGACGGTTTTTAAAAACTTCATACTATACCAGAAATTGTGCAACAATGAAATTCAAATGCCTCAAAGTCGTTCTTTGCAAGGTCAGACAGTCCCAAGTCCGCATATTATCGTAGGAGACGAAGCATTTGGTTTATCAACGTTCATAATGCGTCCCTACGTGAGACACTTTTTGCCTACGAAGAAAAGAGTGTTCAATTATCGCCTATCACGAGCTAGGCGATTCATCGAATGCTGCTTCGGAATATTATCCAACAAATGACAAATACTACACAGAGCTCTAAACGTTGAAGAAGACTTGGCCATAGACATTGTCAAGGTTTGCTGTATCCTGCATAATTTTGTTCGTGATAGATACGGTTACCGGTTTGCCGATAGTTTGACGGTGCAAGGATTTGATAAAATGGTGGCAAACGCGATGCAAGTTGGAAGAAACGTGAACAGCATAAGAGACCGATTTGCAGATTATTTTATAAGTGAAGAAGGCAAAGTACCCTGGCAATTCAAAAAAATTTAAAACAAAAATGTAAAAAATAAAGGAATGGTGAAAAGCTAAACATTTTGAACAGTAATAATACAATAAATATTACTAAAACTAACCAAAATAAAATATTTGTTAATAGCTTGCTTACCTATTTCCTATTTTTCCACTGACGTTTTGTTGTCAAAACCTACAATAAACTCCTTTATCACAGCTTCCCAAGCATTTTTCTTTATCCCCCTATCACTATAATCCTTATGCGACAAATCCCAAAGAGAAGGTTGATTTTCAATGTTTAATGTAAGCTGTTCCGTATCAATGTTTTCTACAATCGTTTCCATTTTACAATTTGCAAATACGCTAAACAACACCTTCCATCGGCAATGTTCTCGAGCAACTGACCAAAATGTAAAAAAAGAACAATCCAGCCTATGAACCAGCAGCGCTGCGCAGTGGCGACGTGTGAATACAGGAACCAACCAGCAGCGCCGCCTGCCGGTCGCCGCTGGTGGCTAGTAGAAGCGACCAGCAGCGGGTTGCGGCGCTGCGCTCATAGCGGCGAGGCCGAGTGTGCAGGTCCCCATTGACTGCAATGTTTTTCCATCAGCGGCGCCAAGCAGCGCTGCTTAGCAGCGGCAGCCTAGTGTGAAGGGGCACTTAAACTCTACATTATCCTGTTGCTCTTAATTTAAAACTTTGTAGTCAGTTGTTTCCAACGCACTCTGGGCAAGAATATTTTTTTTATTTCGCTAAAAATGTATGACTTGATCATACCGTGTGATACATCATCTAAAAATGTCATGGAAAATATGAAGTCAGCTTTAGATTTGTTGCAAAAAGCTAACTTAACGTTAAAAATGTTTAGCTTTGTCGGTTTTCGTTAAAAAAAATAAAAACGAAAATTAGGTTTTTATTTTTTTTTGCCATAATACAAAGACAAAATATGACAGATCACATTTTCTTTCAGATTATTGATTAGCATAAAAATGCGAAACTTTTGTCTAATTTAACCGATCTTGTTTCTCTTATAATAACCGAGATACCCATGCTTGATGTCGAAAAACGGGCACCTTCTATAAAGTGTTCCATTTGAAATAATCGAGTAAGGTACCATATACTCTGTATTTTCAAAATAATGTATAGTTGATTATAAAAACTTTTTTATTTACCAATTTTTTATCGTACTAAACTTATATCGGTGCTATTGAAGAATCTCGGAGTGATGAACCACTCTACATGCTATGTATAAATAAAACTTTCTAGTATGTATTATCACAGTATACATCTTTGGTATTATTATTACATTTTTAGCAACCTGCAATATCACGTTTTGGTAGAATTATAAAGACCAATAATTATTAAAAAATGTTTTTGTTTTGAAAAGAGGAGAATTACAATGTTTCGTATTCCATGGCGTTATACGTAATATAGATACTGCTTGAAGATGGTTTCAACAATGTGTTTCTCATCATCCGTTAATATATGAATGTTATTAATCGGTTTGTACAGTTTTTCAACTTCACTACAATTGCATTGAACAATTAGATATATAGTACCTATGTTAAAACTCACCGGTATCTTTTTTCAAATTTCATTATTATACTTTTCATAACTAAGTTATCCTTTTGGATTAAATAAATTTTTTACTATCGCTCAAACGCAGTTTTAAACAATCTATTTCGTAATTTTTTTTTGAGACGGTGTCATTTAATAGAGCGATGGTATTTTGCAACCTACTAACTTCGTGTTTATTGCTTTTTTGATTATTTTTTTCTATTCTTTGATCTACCATAACTTTTAATTTTTCAAGCGTGTCTTTCATCAATTGAAGCTCAGATCTAAAAAAAGAATTAAAAAATAATTATTCATTTGTTCTGTAAAGAAGTATCTTTGCAGTGTGATAGGGTTTCCCAACAGAAAGTTGGAGATTTAAATGTCACATTATTTCCAAACAAGGTAACTTAATTTTCTACGGTCTTATTTAGAAAGATATGGACCTGAACAATCATAACTTTCAACAAGATGACACACTACCAGAGAAACTCTAATTTACTGCAGGAGAAATTCTCTAGCAGTGTGATTTCTCTTTATGGTGACGTCGATTGCTCTTCAAGATCTTGCGACTTAACACCGCTGGGGTTTCCTTAAAGATTGAGACTACACAAATGCTCCACAGGTAATTGATCAATTAAAAAATAATATTCGTTCGGCTACTCCCGAAATAAACTTGCATATGTGTGATGAAGTCATTGAAAACTTTATAAAAAGAATCGCTGTGTATAGTAGGAGTCGTCGTGGTGGACATTTATCCTATATGTCGTTTCACGTAGAATTTGAAGGTTTCTACTTTAGGTTTATATTAATAAATCGTTAAATTTTAAATACTACGCATGTTATTTGGAATTTAAATCCCAAAGATCCTGTTGGGACACCAAGTACATCAATTTTCTATGCATTTAGTTGGTCAAGAATTTGATCCACAACCTACATTAACTTTAAATAACTAGAAACATACAAAGTGCTGTATTTGAAACATTTCTATTAATAATTTACATAACATTTCCTAGTTAAGAAAACATTGTGTGTGATTTGAAACTTTCGACTTCAGCATAGTTTTGCAAAATACTTCTCACAAACTAAGGTGGCAGAATGTCGGTTACTTCATCAAATATTATGGAAATTATGAAAGTGTAGTGAGCATTGCTACAAGGAGTTCTAACATTCACTGCCTTAAAGTTTTAATGCACTAGGGTTCACAATTTGCTTTCAAAAACTTATTAATAATATCGAAATTACCATTAACACTGCATACCAAGTCTAATTTTTTTAACCACAGCTTATGAGAAACTCCAATAGCTTGGTTAATTTTGATAATTATACTATATTTTTCAAAATCTGATTGAATGAGTTTGTAAGAAACTGAATTGCTTTATTCTTAACAGTTTCAATGTCAATATAGTGGGGACACGTCTGGCCCTTTACTATTTGAAGGAAAGGATCGAAAGAAAACTCTCGGTTCTAATTAAAGATAACGTTTTGCGTTACCGATGTGGGAGCTTCATCATGCCAGTGTCAGGATTAGATGAGTTATAAAATGTCTAATTCTAACACTGACCTGATAAAAGTTCCACTTCGGTAGCAAAACGTCGTCTTTAATGGACGGGAGGATTTCCTTTGATCATTTCCTTCAAATGGTAATGGATTGAACATGCCCCACTATCTGGAGCATTCTAAATAATTAAATTAGTGAAGGATACTATTAATATTATTAGTTTCAATGCTTTAAGCGTCACATAAAAATCGTAGAAAAAATTAAAAGTCAAAATTGTAGTTGGATGTTGATACTGATATTTTGATATTGTTTATCGGATAAAAAATATGCTTCGACTGAAAATACAAAACTTCGCTCCTACGGTAAAATTACTATAAAAAACCTTGGTGCATTTTGCCCGGAACGACTATCATGATCCTACAACGATAATCGTGGAGCACTATTTATGTATATTTCCTGAGCTGTGTTGCTCCGAGCGACTACCGCTAGAGTCGTTAACGCCGATCGTACGTCGTTAATAATCGTTCAAGGAAAGGGTAAATATAATTGTCAGTCGAAATGATTATTTGTTGAAAAGATCACGCAAACAAGGGCTCTTTCGTTTTCTAGTGTGGATGATGACATTGGTATTCTCACTGCGGAAGCTGTCTGCATCCGTTGTATAAGGATCAAGGGCTAAGGACAATATATAGGCTAAGATAGCCAATGAAGTTGGAGAAGTTCAAAGTAAGTGTTTTTGGGTTTATTTACCACAAAAGGAACATATATACATGAACTATAATATATATCAATCAATTAACTAACTTCGGTCAGTTCTATTAACTTGACGATCTTGCCAGCATATCCTTCCGTCGGTGCTTGAGTATGCAGCAAAAGTTAGCGTAGCCACAGCTAAAACCAATCAAATTGTTTCTAGTGCATAGGATCTGGTTCATGGTAATAAGAAAGCCCAGCTTTTGAATGTAGGCATCTCTCAGGAGGTTTTGAAAGCAGCAGTAAACGATTATAACATCGTCGACAGTTTTGAGGAGCAAATTTATTGGAGTATAAAAAATGCAAAAAATTGCGTAGTAAGCCAAAGGTGTATTCTAAAGTTAGGCATTCAACGCGAGTATGGCTTCAACATGTTTGGATGCAAGCGCCAACGACGAACACATGAGGTAACACACGTTAAACCGTAGAAAAATTCCTGCATCACGTTCTTTTCTATAGGAACTCATGTCGATACAATTTGCGTCCACAACAGCCAGTAGTACTATTGAGAAAAACCCTTTGAGAAAAAGAAATAACAATTTTGTGGGGACATAATACAAATATGTTTGCCGTCAATGGCTCCTAAACAATTCGGAAAATCTCATTCTGAGTCAAATCCTTTAACCTTTTTTTTTAAGTCCTCTTGAGTCAGAGTTGGCAACCTTAATGGCAATAGAGTCATCCTCAGTACTGCTAACGTCTCTTTGACAATTTTGCTAATTTCGCTTACACTTACTCAAAACTGAAACTGCAGCAAATGAAATGATTTACCAGTTGCCAAATATCTGGAAACAAGAACACTCACTTTATTATCACTTCTTACTTATACAGTTATTTTTCTTGCAGTTGATCAATGCAAAAACGCTAGAGACATAAAAACACATACGACAGAAAGAAAAATAAAAAGATGGGCTCAGTAGCTCCTCCGACAATAAAAAGAAGAACATGGTGTCTAGAGGAAAAATTACCATTTTAAGAATATCTGAGGAACATCGTGGGTTAGGAACAATATTTTAATCCAAATCAATTCTAGGAATAAATATTAAGTACATTCTTTATTTTCGTTTCAAGAACTTCTCTAATCTCAATCCGTTAGAAGAAGAAGAGGAGGTAGAGCCACCTTCACCTGATGGTGATGAGACTTATCAGCAAATGTCACTGACGCAAAGTTCAGTGCCAACATAAACCTTACCCACACAAACCTTAACAACGACATCAGCAGGATTGCCTATTCATCCTCTTTGTAGTACGACTACCATAAATAAAAACCCCACCACAACGCGCAGAGGAAAAATATCAAACAAAAAAAATTGTTAAGGCTTTACAGAAGGAAGTGAAGACGATATTGACCTATTTTTTAAAAGTTTGGCTAAATCCGTTAAAAAATTACCATCTGCTCTACAGCAACGAGCTGGAAACCTTAAACATGATAGCAAAGTTGGAAACTGAAATGTGGAATCCGATACAATGTGGTTTCTTTAACTTTTCCAATAGACCATCCTTTTGCAGCGGTACTGTTTCGCCCCAATTATTCTCCCCACATTCTGATGAAAATAATTCGCACCTAAGTTCTACGAATACAATAACATTACTCATCCTACTTATAAATTTCAACCTCCTAAAAACGTTAGTTTTTTTTTTTCATTGTTTTCAATAAATTTGTTTGATCTACATTGCGTTTTAATATCTTTGCCTTTAGCTGAATATTTTAAGGTTTCAAAATACAAGTCGTCAGGTGTTATAAATTTACAGATTTCTGTTATATGAATTTTTGTATCTATCGTCTTTGATGAGTTCTGACACGAAGTCAAATTGTTTAACAGAAAGACGCAAAAATTCTGAGAACTTTTTGTGGTCTTTACGCAAATGAGTAGTGATCAATTTTGCTGCAGTCCCTATTCATTTTTGAGTACAAACATTCTGTGTTTTTTGCTCTTTTGCCCTATACATACGTTTTAAATTAATGTTTCATCGTCTTCCAGCTCCTTAATAAGAAGCAGTTTCAATAATAATCTTTTACGTGTACTCAAGTTAATCATTCTGTAACAACTTTTGTTAAGAATAGTGTGATTCCAAATGAAAACACATAGTAGTAAATCGCAGACGCCCCGAGGAAAATAGCAACTAACGATTATCGTTTAACTGTTGATTGTTGTACGATCATCGTAGTACGATTATCGTTATAGTCGTCCGAAGCAAAACCGCACCTTTTAAATGGCCTGTTGGTGAACTAGTGTCGTCTTGATTTGAGAGGTTGTTTAGATTTTCCTAACGGTGACACTAGTGTCGTCTTAATTTGTGAACACCTAATTACAATTTTCAAATCTTTCGTCCTATAGAGGTAGCCGTATGCTTCTCTCAAGAATATCGACAACTTTCTAACGTTTGCGGTTCGGAAGTGACCTCTCAACAAAATACCCAAAAGGTTGTAAGTCAAGTAACGTTGCAGAAGGAGGTATAGAGAATAAAAATTAAAAAGAAAAGACACTGACCAAAATTTTACAAAACAACAACAGCTACGTCGGAGGAGCAATATTGCACATCTCTCTGTGAACTATCAAAACACATATGGCAACATTTTCTATCTCAATAAATTTGCTTGATGAGAGTTTTTTCCTCCAGATTGTTGAGTTTTGACTATTGTAAATTCTACACACTTCATGTATCGGCAAATGATACAGAATAGTGTATTTCAGTAATAATGTAAAGTTGGATGACTGGGTAGATGCTTTGATGGAACATTAAAACGAAGGTAAACAAAGTGTAGCAATTATCTACCATGTACCATTTGATTATCTTAAAACAAGTGGACAATCATTGTTACTAATTTTCGCAATTCTAAAGATTCAATTTCAATTCAAATTTCAATTTAAAAATTTTTATGAGAATAACGCCGTTTACTCTGTACTGTATTATACAGCTTTCAACATTTTCATAAGGTTTTCATATTTTTGAAGGATATTCTAACTGTGTTCAGATTCATGTGTTCAATAGAATTTTGAATGCATTATTTCTCAAAAATCGCAGTTGTTTTCAAGTTAGTAAAACCTAAGGATCTTAAACACTTTGAAGAGGTTAAGATTACATATGTAATTCTACTGAAGAGAGTCAAATAAAAACACCAAGATTGCGAACAGTGGTTACTCGCTGAAGGTGTATCCCTTCTAGTGTATATTCATACTGAACAAGATGTTTTTGACGACTGAAACACAAGACTTTGTATTTATGGATATTCCATTTTAGAAAGATTGAGATTTCACCACATAGACAAATTATTTTAAGTTCATTCTACATTTGGGTAGTTCCATGTCAACTAATACAAGGGTCCCCAGTTGACCATTTCCAATTTGGCGCAAATTTTGCATAAAAGCTCCATAGTCACTCAAATAGACATATGTAAAGTTTCGGCCCCCAATATTCAATTCCCTTGAAAAAGGGGGTAAAATCCTTGACCGAGTCTATAATACCTCATTCTGTATCTGTTCAACTTTTAAAGATCATTTTAACTCTAAATGTATGAAGTTATACAAGTAGTTATACCCAGCACACCTAGAGGCTCAAAGTTGACAAAATATTTATAAAAATATCGTCGCGACAAAAATAGCTAAATTTCAGAAGTAGCGCTATAGATTTCAGGGAAATGTCTTAAATGAGGTAATTTTTCTTGTGGATGTTTCTTTCATAGAATGTAATGAAACTCTGAAAACTTTATCCTTAAGTATAGCAAACTTTTAAGGACACATTAGTGTCAATCTGATCAAAATTTTTTTTTAATTTAGCCTATTTTTAAACTCTAATATCTCAGGTGTGACGCATCATGTCGTCTTAGTTCAACAACTATTAGAAAACTCATCTTCCCCCATAAGAGATGCATTTACTTTTAGATTTTTGAAATAAGGTATTTAAAACAGACAAGAAACCTGATTTTTGAACTTTTTATTCATCGAAGTGTGAAGTCTGAGTTGATATTTTTAATAGTATGGCTGTATCGAGGCGTGACCCCTTGGCAATGAGGTTATAAATTGGTAGTGGCCAGTCTACTATGGACCAACGCAAGATTTAATTTGTTTTAAAAAATGTGCAAATCCTTAAAATTTAATAGATTTTTAATGAAAGGTAAATATTTTCTCCTATAAGTTTTCTGTAACTGATTTGTTCTTCGTTGAGGAGACGCACCAAAAAGCCACTAAAACGCCTCCTCAACTTGAAGAACAAATCCAATTATAGATACAACTAAATTTTAAGACCTTAGTTCAAAAATCTAAAAAAATAAATGTATCTCTCTTATAAAGAGAAGATAGGCTCTTTCTAATGGTTGTTGAACTAAAATAGTATCAGGCGGGACGCTGACCTGAGATATTAGAGTTTAAATAGGCTAAATTTCTAAAAACAGATTCCAGAATCTTGAGGTATCATTGGACCCGGTCAAGGAATTTTACCCCTTTTTTCAAGAAATTTTACCCAGGAATTAAATATTGGGAGCTGAATTTTTACATATGCCTTTTTGATTGGCTAAGGAACTTTTGTGCAAAATTTGAGTCAAATCAGAAATTGTCAACTGGGGACGATCTGTAAAACTGTACCACTTGACATGGAATTACCCATCTACTACTTGTACAATGGCATTTATAGAAGACGTTAAATAACAGTGTACCCAGATTGAAACCTTGAAGAATTCCGGACATAAAAACATAAAAAGAAGAACAATTAATCGATAAATTATAAATAAAAAGAGGAGAATTGCAAAAATAGTAATGCAATCTTTCAGGATGAAGTTTGGAACATAGTCACGACCAGAAGAAAGAGAAATTTTAAACGTTTATTAGCGTTTAGACAAATAGTTTTCATTTGAAATTGCTTATATGTTAGTAAGGTCAGTCATATCATTACACACTCAGTAGAGAGTTGGTAATCTGTAAAAAAGAAACCAGCAAACGCCTAAACTACGTTAGCTGACACGCTAATTTGTCCAGCCATTCAAATTAACTACGGATGGTATAGCAACAGAAGATCTCTTAAGAGCATTCTGTACCTTTTTATGTAGTAAAGCGTTATATCGAATCGATTAAAAACTTTACTATTATTTATAAAAAGAAAATTAAAACAAAGTCACGGACATGTTTGAAATTAAGCTAGTATCCGACCAAATCGATGTTTATGATAGTGAAATACGATAATAAGTAAGATGAACAGATTAAGGAATTAGAGCAGAAAAGAAAAATAAAATTCTAAAGAAAGTATGGGGTATAAGAGAAGAGTATTTGGTAATGACTTAGAGAAAAAAGGTAGATATTTGAAAGAATAGTACGAGAAGTGTGGGGATAGAGAGAGTTGTAGAAAATACGGAAAAAGTATTGGAAGTGGAGACTAGGATTGGAGAAGGGAAACACCAGGTTATATAGTAGAAGAGAGAAACTGAAACTGAAAAAATAAAAATAA
>JALBCR010002127.1:0-97725 GCA_030710515.1 Abscondita cerata
TTAATTTTAAAAAAATTAATAACGTATACAGGGTGTTCAAAAATGTGACTAAATAATTACATGCTTTAAATGATAATAACTTGTTTATTTCAAATGGAACACCCTGTATTTTATATCATCAGCAGTTGCAGAATTTAATTCTCTATCGGTTACTATTACACTTCCCTATACCTAACTGTTCACGTTCTCATGGAAAATGCATATTTTCGAAGCAACAAACAACAGGTTTAACACAAAACTATTTTATTAGCAGTGTGTACTTGATTTTTTAAGTACTGTGGACTAGTTCTCTTATTCCGCCACACAAGACAAGTAGGAATCTTGTAACCTCTTCCTGATGCTTGTGTTGCTCAATGGGTGCATTCAGAGAACGTGAGTGGATACCGCTACGCTTCAGAAGCAGTTGCGACGTCGTTCGACAAACTGCTTAGAATCGAACCGCTCACCGTATGTTCACCTCAAGTAGCGTATACAAAATGGGCTTACCAAAAATGGCAACCGCTCCGCAACTTGTTGTGGAAGTAGCGTACCTCAAAATTAAACGTTTTCACAACAGTTCCGCAACTGTTACGTGCGCTAAATGCAGGCACTGCTTCATCCTGCTTTACATTTTGACATAGAGGCATTTACATAGTTTCCTATAAAAAAGGAAAATGGTTGCCTTTTTCACACAAAACAAACAGAAATCTTTGTAACTTGTTCCTGTTAGTGTTGTTATATCACTGCTTCATCCTGATTTAAACTTCGACACAGCGGCACTTATATCGTTTAATATTAAATAAATATAATTATGGCTGACGTTTGCATATTCCACCACACAAGACAAGTCGGAATCTTGTGACACCTTCCTGGAAACTTGTTTTGCTATTACTGCTTCATCCTGCCTCAAATTTTCACATAGCGGCATTTACTGTTTCCATAAAAAGAAAAATGGTTGCTTTCTTCACCAGTCACACAAAACAAACAAAAATGCTGTGACTCGTTCCTGTTTGTGTTGCTCACGGCTTCAACCTACTTTTAAATTTTGACACCACGGCTCTTATACCGTTTCCTATAAAAAAAATAGTAATTGTGGCTGGCTTTCTCTTATTCCGCCGTACAAAACAAGCAAGAATCTTGTGATCCCTTCCTGGATTATGGTGTTGCTATATCACTGCTTCATCCTGCTTCAAATTTTTCACATAGCGGCAGGTTTTACCGTTTCCTATCAAAAGAAAATAGTAATTGAAGCTGACTTTTTCACCAGGCACAAAGACACAAACAGGAATCTTGTAACCCGTCTCTGATTGTGTTGTTATATTTCTGCTTTATCCGGTATTAAATTTTTACACAAAGGCTCTTACTGTTTCCTATAAAAAAACATAATATAAATTGTGGCTGACATTTCCTCAAGTCACACAAAACAACCAAAAGAATCTTCAAACGTTTTTCTGATGCTTGTGTAGCTCAATGCTTCATCCTGCTTCTAATTTCGACAAAGCGAAATTTACGGTTAAAGTTGTCTTCTACACCAGTCACAGAAAACAAACAGGACACTTTGTGACCCGCTCATGTTTGTGTTGCTATATATCACTGCTTCATCCTGATTTAAATATCGGCACAACGGCACTTTTATACCGTCCCCTATAAAAAATAGTAATTGTGGCTGGTTTTCGCTTATTCAGCCACACAAGACAAGTAGGAATCGTGTGACCCGTTCCTAATACTTGTCTTGCTATACCACTGCTTCATCCAGCATGAAATTTTAACACAACGACATTTACCGTTTCCTAAAAAAAACAAATTATACTTTGTGGCTGATTTTCTCGAGCCACACAAGGCTAATAGAAATCTTCTTACATTTTTCTGATGCTTGTGTTGTCCCCTGCTTCATTCTGCTTCAAATTTCGACATGACGGCATCCGCTTCCTATTAAAAAATGGTTGCCTTCTTCAATTAGTTATACAAAACAAACAGGAATCTTGTGACCCGTTTGTGTTGCTATATAAATGCTTCATACTAATTTAAACAGCGGCACTTATATACTGTTAACTATACCTACTATTAAAAAAACAAAATAGTAATTGTGGTTGACTTTTTCGTATATCGCCACAGCACAAGACAAGCAGAAATCTTGTGAATTCTTCTTAGATGCTTGTGTTGCTATATCCTATTTTATCCTGCTTTAAATTTTCACATAGCAGCATTTCACGTTTCCTATAAAAAGAAAAATGGTAATTGTTACTGACTTCTTCACCAAGCAACAAAGAAAAACAAAATCTTGTGACCCGTTCTTTCTTGTGTTGTTATATTACTACTTCATCCAAAATTAAATTTTACACAAAGACACTTAGCGTTTTCTAAAAACATAATATAAACTGTGACTGACATTTCTCGAGCCACACAATAAAACAACAAGGATCTTGTAACCTTTTGCTGATGCTTGTCTAGCTCAATGCTTCACCCTACTTCAAATTTTTACATAGCGACATTTAAGGAAGACGTTTCAGTTGTGGTTTTAATGATGTAATTTGACGTCTCTTTCATCACACTTACGACGGAATTATGTGTTTTACTGGAGCGTGTAGAACAAGTAGATGGAGTTCTAAGGTACCTGACGGAGGGGAAAAGTATAGGAGAAAGAAAGGTGACAGCATGTTTTAGACTGAGAAATGATTAGAACGAAAACAAATATTGGAGAAAGGAAGACGAAAGATGAATATAGAATATCTAACGAAAGAATACGGAGAGTTAAAATGGAAAAAAGAGAGAAGGACACTACTCGGTGAAAAAGGCGAAGGGGCAGAATGGATGAATAAACAGAAAAAATCATTTTATATACTTACACATACACTATACAGGTTTATACTTCTTCTGGGGTGCCAAAGATAACTCTTACATTACAATACAATGATGAAATAGTACCATACGAATAAATAAATAAATAATTTTATACTAAGCTAATATTCGCCTCATAAAAAAAAGATTTGATTATGTGGTCCTTATGCACGAAACATTGTTTTGAAAATTGATTCCGACCAATCAATAAAAAGAGGCAGGCCATGGGGAAGTGCAATTTATTTTATTATATCTATTCAAATATAAGAGATATAGCTTTCAAAATGGCATTTTAATTTTAATCGTCATCCTATCTATTTATAGTTTTCGATATAGCAATATTGTCATATACACTAGAAACAACAAATCATCCCCGGCAAAGAGAATTAGTACGGAGAAATTATAGAAAGAACGAGACTATCGTGGGCATAAGATTGTCAAAACAGAGCTATGGAAAGAAATATGATAAGCATACAACCACAGTATACATCTATAACTGAAGAACGAGAAGACTGCCTAGTATGAACAATAACGAAGGTGATAGCCGTAGCTGAGCATAAACGTGTTTTAGTGAAACTATACCGGGTATGTTGCCCGACAGAAAAATGAGGGCTGGAATAATGCAATATTACGATGGAAACCATGGTTCGGGAGACGACTACGTGAAGGCCGTAAATTTTATTTATTTAGCCCTTAGCTACAACATTACAAACAAATAAAATATAATTACAATTATGTGTAAAAGTATACATAAATTTGAATATATAATTTCCTTTACTTATGTTTAAATATTTTAACAGTTGGTGCCGATTTCATATTCAGTGAAAGACAATTGTATAAACTGAAAGCTTCAACAAATAATGACTTTTGTAGTATTTTTTGTATAACATCTATTGATATAATAGTTTTTTACCGACTGGTGATTATTTAATGAATTAAGGCAGTGGACTGTAGACTTTGAATTATATTTATATCATTGACTAGTAACCAAACCCATTTAAAAATGGGCCTAATCTAGACAAACCTGAAATTAAAAACGTGAGGTCACCGCCCAGGACAGAGGTCAAAGGTCAGGTCAACTTGGCGACGTATCGATCTCCGAAATCGGTTCAGCCGTTTCGGAGAAGAAGACGAACATCTTATCGTTGGCATCTCAAAATAATCTGAGCTCTCTACAAAAAGAAAGCGCTGAGATTAACAACGCAAAACGTCCCTTTCCCGCACACAAAACTAAGAGTTGATTGTAGTTGTGTTGCCTATGCTAAGGAAAAATACAAATTAACCACCGACCTTAAATTATAATTCGTCATATCCTCTTTACCAAATAATGATACAAACTGTGGTAATAAGATATTTTCAATTTGTAAATAAAAAACTAGATTTGTTTGAATGATCATCTGCTGAATGTTAAGAAATTTAGGCTTCCTTAACATATTATTTATTTTGATATACCTATCGTACTTTAAAAGTATTCTTATAGATCTATTTTGCAAAATTTGAAGTCTACCACATCTTCTTTATTACAATAAATTAACAATGACATACAATATATGTAAACTGAGGATAAATTATAGCATTATAAATTAGACATCGAGACGACTCTGACAAATGTACATGCAATTCGATCAAAATGCGTTAGGAAGATGATTTGGAGAAGACTATGCTGGATGATTGTTAATGATTAACTTCGTAGACTGTATTTTAATTATTTATTTTAATTGACTCGATAACTCAATATATACATAATACCGTCTTGACTCGACGATCAAAAACTCATGTGGCGTACATATACAGTGTGTCCAAAATTCGATGCTCACCATTGGTATTTTGGAAACGGTAAGAGTTACAGGGTCGGTTAAATGGAACAATATGGAGGTATTTATCTTACCTCTTCAGACCTTCTCTTGTTTTTCCAAAGAAATGCGTTGCCTACTAGATATTGCAAAAAGCGAAAATCGGCATTTTCTTTAAACTTGCGTAGAATCCACACTATTTATCCTATCAAAAATATGTAAATATAAAAGTTGTAGACATTTAGATATTGAATAATATGCGTCATTAAAATATTTTTTGCTTGCATCAGTAGCGAAATATGACCCAAAGTTGCATTTTTTAAATGGAAATGATAATTTATTTTTATACAGTTGAATTACTTGATTTTTTCCTTTTCAACGATATAAGGTTCGAGCTATTTATCTTGTGTACTTTAGAAGATATAAAGAAAAATCGTTTTGAGGCAGATTTATAATGTTACCAAGTTGTAAGCAATAATAACAAAAACATAACGGGTGGATAACATCGTAAAACGAATGAGTTTTCCTATAAAAAGATTCTCAATAGTGCGGCCATTGTCTTCTAAACATTTTGTATAGCGTTTTTCAATATTTTTCGGCAATTCATTAATTGACGGACGCTAACTGAATTAAAGGCCTGCATGACGCTCTGCTGCAAATCATTAACGTTCTCATAATTGACAACGTATACTAATTTTTTATGTGTCCCCACAGGAAAAAATCTAGTATGGACAAATCTGGTGATCGCGCTGGCCAACGTATGGGACCGTTTGTTCCAATCCAACGGTTTCCAAATCTTGCTGATAAATATTCAGTGACGATCCTGGAATTAGGCGGCCGGGGCGCCGTCTTGCTGAAACAAAATACTTCTTTCTTCTTGAATAGGTAGTCTCGTCCAATGCATCTTCGACTTCGGCTGCAGCAGTGAAGATACCTGAAGTCGAATTAAGCGTTTGATTATAAATAAGTGGACCTATCAAACGATTTCCCCAAAATAACCTCACCATTCACGTTAAATCCGAATCGTTCTGGAAACGCGATTCTCGAACTATTTTCGGATTTTCATTATTCCAATAATGATAATTATGCCGATTGTAAATGCCGTTGTTTGTGAATCTACTTTCATCGCTCCAAAGAATTTTTTAGAAAAGAATTATCGTTTGTAACTTCATCCAGGTACCATCTACAAAATGTAACTCTTCGAGCATAATCATTCTCTTTGATATGATGGCATATCATTGGCTTTAAGTGATGAAATTTCTTCTTTTAAAACATAATGTACTGAACTTCTTGCCATACCACTGTCATTCGAAATTTTTCTACTGAAACGGAAGGCTCAACAACATTAACAGCGGCTAGAACAGCTATTTCCAGCATCCTCATTGTCTTTTGATAGGTTGTAGGACGAAATGGCGGTGAAGGATCCACCTTTGTCGAAGATTTTGCTCGAGTCGGGAAAACAAAGTTCTGTGAGGTTGCCTTCTTTCGGGGTATATAAGTTGTGATATTCATTTGCTGCCGCAGTTGAATTACGATGGCATCTTATGTAGACAACAAACATGTCCGTTTTTTTCATGGTTTGAAAACTGCATCATCAATTTTGAATATGAATAGCTTACTACAACAACTACAAGTTCGGACACGATACTACTGTAACAATATTATTGACAGATTTGATGTGCAGTTGTTTGTTTTTTAAAATTTGCAATCATGGATAGTGTGATGTGCTTTAAAATACATCTACAGATCTCAAAAAACGATTTTTTTTTATATCTTCTAAAGTACACAAGATAAATAGCTCGAACCTTATATCGTTGAAAAGGAAAAATCAAGTAATTCGAACTGTATAAGAAATAAATTATCATTTCCATTTAAAAATGCAACTTTGGGTCATATTTCGCTATTCTGATGCAAGCAAAAAATATTTTAATGACGCATATTATTCAATATCTAAATGTCAAACAACTTTTATATTTACATATTTTTGATAGGATAAATAGTGTGGATTTACGCAAGTTTAAAGAAAATGCCGGATTTTCACTTTTTTGCAATATCTAGTAGGCAAACGCATTTTTTGGAAAAACAAGAGAAGGTCTGAAGAGGTAAGATAAATACCTCCATATTGTTCCATTTAACCGACCCTGTAACTCTTACTGTTTCCAAAAATACCAATGGTGAGTATCGAATTTTGGACACACTGTATATAAAACCCAATTTTCAAAATCCCCTTTAAAATTAATGCGCACGCGATTCGAATGCACAACCACAACTTAAATTAAAATTAACTTTATAAAACAATGAGAGATACCTAAAATCGAGGATTATAGCTGTAAAGGGAAGGCATATGCCCAAAACAGACGATACAAAACTAGGAAAAAGAATAGTGTAGTTTATTATTTTTTATTTTTGATAATGTTTTTATACCTGGCAGATATGTGCAATACACTCTGGTATGGGACAATTCAAAGCCAACAATTATAGACAGAGACTTTCAATAGTTGATAGTGAATATTTTAACATAAAAGAAAATTACATTCAAAGCAGCATAGATTTTGACACTTTCATTATTTTCCACTTGTCCTTTGGTCAGTTGTATCATAATAATGTTCAATAACGGAGTCTCATTTTTTAAACTAAAACGTATACAAAAAAATTAAATAAGGAATACAACATTATGCCGCTTTAATGACATGTATCATACAATAAACAAATTACGGTGTCTTTTTGTAAAATGTCCTGTTTTAACATATCGGCAAATAGATTTGTAGCTAGATTGTGGTTAGAGTGATTTATAGCTATTGGGCCGCCAAGTTGCCAATATAGTTACTATAATAACTATTATTGCAAAGGTAGGTACTTGCCAAGTTTTTTTTTTTATTAGCTATATAATTTAAGTAAAAATATAGTCCACTAAACAACATAACTAGATCTTTTCGAGGAAATTATGAAGACAAATGGAAGTTAAAAGTTGATAACGTTCGGCCCAGCACGGTACCAAAATCCACAACTTACATAGATAATTTTCATATGTGTAAATTTGGTTTTTAATAGTATAGTCGCTTATTTGAGACAATGACTAATGTAAAACAACAACGACGTATATTAAGGTCACAATTAACATGTTTTACTAGTAGATAGCATTTTAAGCAGTACAATAACTAAACTTGATATTGGATTAACAAATATATGAACTTTTGGAGGATGAGATAAACATCTTACGTTTGAAAATTAAGTTACCTAAAATTAAATTGCTAAGTTTTGGTCAATTTTTGTCAAAAGGATAAGCGAGTTAGTAGAATAATTCATTCTATTATAAGAGATGTGGTTTAAGACAATGACCGAAGTCTAAAGCCGAAAATGTGAATTGTCGTAACAAGTAGATACATGTTGTAACACTCTCGAATACTGGCAGTATTCCAGTATTATCTGTAAAGTATTCTTAGAATCATAAAACATCATATCTGATACCAACATTTGAAGAAACTATAAATAGTGCAAATAAAAATTTATTCCGTCATTCCCAACAGCGACGCGCTTGTCTAACTTTTTAAAGATAGTTAGTACTTTAGAGTTAGTTTTTGACAACCAAGTAAGTATTAGATAAACATTTAAGACTGTGAACGAATGGTCGACTAACAGTACCAAGCTAAATAGTCGCTTTTATTTTGTTGTGATTGCTCATGTCGAAGGAATTTCCAAGTGTGTATTTGGTTAAAAATTCAAATTTGACAGACGAATATTAATTTTCGAAGTATATATATTTATAATCATATCCATTCATTTTCTATATAATATTAATATCATTTTAATGTTTAAATTAGACTTCTGTCAGTGATATTGTAGATACATTATACCTATTTGTCTTCAAAAAGTGAACAAAGTTATTTAAGAAATTTTTAGAAATCTATGTATTAGTAGAAAATAGTTGAGAAAGTAATGTAAAAAATTACTACATCAAGAATTCTCTGCTCGCTACAACAGAAAACCAACATGAAAGTAAAAATAACAAGCACTTTATGCATCGTTTTTAATGACAATGAATTAATTTTTATTAATTATTTAAATTGTGGGCAGATTGTACCCTTGAATCTTTGGTTGTATATGTTTTAGTGGGTGAAACGCTGTTATTATTATAATTACTGCAACCGTTTTAATAAATAAATATTTGAAAAACTTTGAAACATTTTTGAGAAATATGTTGAAACAATTAAGCATATGATGCGCAAAAAGTTTTCAGTCACTTCAGATTAACCGATTTAAGAAACACGTTTCTTTGTGAAAATAGGTATCACATTTGAATGCTTTATGTAATCGATTAATTAATAAAACTACCGCATACTAAAAATAAGGTTTGCGTCTTTATCTGGCGTTAAAGTCATTCCCATTCTCTTCGATTTAGGGATTTAAATGCTGGACGATTTAAATATTTTCCACCTTGTTCCAGTTTTCTCTTGACAATTACGTGTATTTTCAATATAAAAATGCCTTTTAAAGGATGCTTTTGTTTATCTGATGTGATGTATCTTCTCGTTGTATATCAAAATCGCTTTCTACAGGTAGACTTCCATACAGGTATTATTATTGCGCAACGCCGCCTTTGAAATACGCTTAAGTGAGGTTTGTGTTTAGTACGACCACATTTCGCGATTAACCAACATCGAAAAGTTATTTGATAGTTTTCGCGGCTGTGTTTATACTCCAATCGGTATTTTACTGCGGTTATATTTCCTTATAATTATAGAGTTCATTTGAGCGCAAAAATAATAATGTGTAGTTAATATTTAAATAATGGAAGGCAAAATATCCCACAGTGGGCTTCTTGCTCGAAGCCCAGAAGGTCATGCTGCCCGTGGCATGCAAATTAAAGGAAATGAAGACGTGTGGGTCGAAATTCAAGCAAATACATTTCGAAACTGGGTTAACGAACATTTACCCACAAGTTTGAGAGTATCAGATTTATCTCAGGATTTATGTTCAGGGGTGACTTTATGTGCTTTGGTGGAAGCGCTCCAAGGGCATCCCATCAAACCAGCGTGGAATAAAGACCCGTAAACCAGCATCATTATTTGGAAAATGTCACAGCCGCTCTAAACGCTATCGAACAAGATGGAGTTAAATTAGTCAACATAGGTAAACAATTTCACATTGATTTCATAAAACACAATTTAACAAATAAGTATCTATCTATTTGTGGAGAAAATTACAGTTCTTAGCATTTTGATTTTCATAATTAAGCGTTACTACTGTTTTGTTTGGCCAAGCTACATTAAACTTTTAAATGCCCAACTACTTGAAAATTGCTCTTATAAAGAAGTTTTAGTAACCGGCTTTTAAACATATAGGTTGACTTTTAAGCGTTTCGATTAATCATCGTAAACGTAAGTCTGATTTCGCGAAAACTACGTAGGTTTATTGTGTTAACATCCTTTTTTGTATATCTACATTTTTAACCCATATTTAATTTGAAAATTTGCAAACGTAAATGGTATCGTATTCATTTACTTAAAACTGTACTTGTATCTGTAAATTTTTTTATGTCAACAATCTGATGTCATCTTAAGTAAATGCTTGGAGGGCCTTGACCCTTAAATATTCACGTTGCGATTACAAATCGTTTCACGCATTAGAACACATTTGTATGAGAAGCGTCAAATAAACACCGAAATAAATATGTACCGTACCGAACGAGTACAATAACAGTTTGACAGAAATGTATTCACGCTTACAAGTATATGCACAGTTCATCTATTGAGAAAACGTTTTCAGATCTTTAATATCACTTTTTTCAAGAAAGCAGTTTCGTAGAAAACTCAACATATGTTCGAGAAAAGCTTTTAGAAATAATAAAGAAAT
Organism: Abscondita cerata; assembly: GCA_030710515.1. Lineage (NCBI taxonomy): Eukaryota > Metazoa > Arthropoda > Insecta > Coleoptera > Lampyridae > Abscondita > Abscondita cerata. The sequence continues at coordinate 10,464 of JALBCR010002127.1, forward strand.
CAGGTCAAATATTGGGTAGTGTATTACCATTGATTCTAAAGTTATAATCAATGGTATTATTGTATATTCAAAAGAACGCACAAAAGTAATGCGAATCATCAATAACCTTAATTGCAAAAATACTTTCTTTGAGTAATTTCTTCATAACTGGGGTTGAAGATCTTACAAAATAGTGTGTAAACTTTTCACCAAATTAACCATTTCAGGTTTTAAGTTTATAGTATTTAGTGCATTTTCGATGATCATAATTTCTGAACAAATTTGGCTTTTCTTTAATTAATGACACCATTTATGGCAAAATGCATTAAGAAAAAACATAATGTGGGTTATTGTTAACATATTTATTGACATTAAAGTTGTAGAAACTAACAAAAATCTATTACGCAGATTGATATGTAACGATAATGTTAAATTTTACACGGTGTTAAAAAATAACAGCTAGTTATATACGATCTTATGTATGTATTCTGTATCTCAGATTATTGTTTTGATGGTGTGTACTCAATTAAAAGTTGTAATTTAAAGGGTTCACTTGATATGGTTTTAAAATGTGGATGACATACCCAAGAGAAGTTAGCCATAGATTAAGCCAAGCGCGAACGCATGATCTGAGCTAGGGAAAAAAATGCTTTTTTTACGATATAGTCTGAAAAATTTTAATATCATCTAAGCTTCTAAACGAAACTAACTATCAACCACATTTGTATCAAATTTTAAAGGGATGATATACAGAGTGTTTCAGATCACTCACATCAGACATTTTTCTCAAAATCAGTCTGTTTTAGAGAATTAAAATAGGATCAACAAAATTAGTATCTTGCATTTAATGGCAGCAGTTGCGACTCCCGAAATTAACCGGAAGTAGACATATATCAACACTTAACTTTTTTTTTAATGGAAACTTATATCTTGTTGAATAAGTCTTTAAAAAACAAACAACTTCTATATGAAACATTTTTCAATAAAACGTATTGTTAACAAAATAAACATCAAGATGTATTTGAATCAAAATGCATCAACATAGGAAAGTAGACGCTAGGGGTCGTCCAGAAGTTTAAATTATTATTATTTTTATATTTACATCGATACATTTTCACAATCGAAAACGCACATGGTTGACTGCTCTCGAAACTTTATTTTTATTTCAGTAAGCCGCGAGCATTACGCACTATGTCCTTCATTTTTCCTTTGTGATTGGACGCTGACGATACACTATTTCTTTGACACGTTCCCATAAAGAAAAGTCAAGTGGTGTCAGATCTGGGAACAAGCTGGCTATGGAATCAGACTTCCTCTTCCTATTTGCAAAGAGACGATTAATAGCTTGGAGAGCAAATCTTGAAAAATAGTCTGAACATCAATCTTGTTGGATCGACATTCTTAAATGTGTTGCAAGTATAACATCGTCTAAATAATCATGCAGGATGTTTTCTAAAAACTTATTGTACACTGTTCTATTTACATTGTCATAGAAAAATGTGCCCAATAATTTGACTTTCTAAAATTTCGTACCATGTATTACAGTTTCAAGCATGCTGGTTGTCAATTTAATATAGTCAGTGAAAATTAACATGACCAGTAGTGAGCATTATGGACATTTACAATTCCATTGTTTTGAATTAGCCTCATTCGTCCAAAGAATTCTTTACTTAAAATTTTGATTTTGGTTCAGCAAGCATTTACAAACATCCAACCGGTTCTAAAATCTTGCCCTTGGTGTAACTGAAAGTGATATGAATGAAACTTATTTGAATTTAAAATCTCCTCAACTGTCGATAACTTATTCTGGTATAGAGTGAAAGAGTTCTAGTTGAAATGTGGGGTTCCATAGCAACAGCGACAAGAATATCAGCAGTTCTTTCATCTTGCACTGGTCAACTTAAACCCTGACTCCTGTTATAAGTTGACTGTACTTGACAACATACACGCTTACTGTTCCTGCATTTTGATTCAAATAAATTTTAATGTTTATCTTTTAATAACACGTTTTATTAAAAATATTTCCTTTAAAAGTTGTTTGTTGTTAAAATATACCTATATCCAACGATACCGCACAAGATTAGTGTTGGTACGACTACTTCCAGTAAATTCTGGATATTCCAACGACTACCATGAAATGCGGTATACTAAACTTTGGTAATTCTAATTTTTTCATAATTCTCTAAAGCGTACTGATTTCGAGAAAAATGCCTCGTACGAGTGGTCTGAAACACCCTGTACAATATATTTCAAAAATGTTTGAGTATTCGTTTCAAGTTTAGTCTATTTGATGTCGTAGTTCAAAATTTTTCTGTTCATTTTTTTTTTTTTTTGAAGTGAATTTGAACTTTCAGAAATACCTAGAATACGCTAACATCATCAGCACAAAAAGCATTATTAAGTACCTCTTTAAGGACTAACCTTTTTTTTTGTTACATTATGGACGGCTGTCACTGCCAAACGTGAATGTCAGAATTAATGTGTGGATTTTAAGAGTAAAAACTGTCAATTTATAAACAGAAACAAAGACGACAAGATATACGTCGGTATGACAAATCCTTTCTGTAGTTCAGATTTCTTTGAGAAAATCATACATTTGACTTATGACCTTGCTCTTGATCGCTCGTACAAAATTCTGGAACTCGGCATTAAAAACGTAGATTATGGACCAATCAGATTCATTAATTTTGTCATAATGGACGAATCACGGATGAATTCATCGGAAATTTCTACGCGTTAAAATTTCCACTAAAATACACCAAATACATCTCGATAGTATAAAATTGCAAAAGTTACCTGCAACTTTTGAAGATGGACAAATGAGAATCTTTTATAGTGATAAAAATGGCTCTTGCTTAAACTGGATTAAAAATTTATAAAAATTATCTTACTTATGTCGTAATATAATCATTCTGTCAACCAAAAAATTAATGTCAAATAAGAATATTTATTCCAAATTGTGGTTTTATCGAAAAATATACAAAATATACATAATTTTTAATCATATTACTAATCACCCATGGGCATTCGATGGACAAACGATATATAGTGTGAAATTAATTTTATGATTTTTGCTTTTTTACTAAAAATGTTTTTTATAGGATGGGCAAACAAAACTTTATATAGTCCAAAAAAGTTAATTTTTGAGTTTTGGCTTTTCATCAAAATGTGTTTTTTTCACATAAAAAATTTTTGCAAGATGGGAAAACAAAACTTTTCGTTGAGCAAACATGAGCAAACAAATGCTGTATTTTTTTCCAAAAAATATATATGTAGAGTGCCAACTTCACAGTCCTTTAATAAAATAAATAAGTAATTAAACAATCATGTAAGAAATTTTAAAGAAAAAATAAATTTCCTACAGACCCCACTTCTTATCGTCCAATAAGTTTGTTAAGTGTTTTTATAAGGTTTTGGAAAATTGATTTTTTAAAGAATTAATCCGTTAATTGAAGAAAAATTACCAATTGAACAAGCAGGATTTCGATTCGGTAGAAGTTGTTGTGATGAAGTATTGGCATTAACAACGCATATCGAAGTTTAGAGTTTTGTTGGAGATAAAGGCAGTAATTTTAGATTTTTAAATTTCACAGAGATCGGTTTTTGCGCCTATTCTTTTTAATGTATATATTTCTGATCTTCCTTCTTTACAATGTCGAAAATTCGTCTACACCGATGATTTGGCAATTTCATTTCAACATTCGGAGTTTTTCGAAATTAAAAGTAAGCTATCTGATGATTAGGCTGTTGGAAAATTATTTCACAAAATGGCGATTATGTCCTAATCTTAAAAGACAGAGGTTTCTTGTTTTCATTTAAGTAATAGAGAAAAAGTAGAAAACTGAATGTTATCTTTAATAATACAAAAATAATAAAAAAACCATTATTTTAACTCTGTTTATCTGAGAGTAACTTTGATACGTTTTTAATTTACAAAGATCATTTAGGCAAAGGCAAACAAAAATGAAAGCAAGAAATAATGTCATTCAAAAATTAGCTGGAACAACTTAGGGAGCAGATGCAAAAACACTTCGTACAACTGAATTGGCATTAGTTTATTACAGTAGAATATTGTGCTCCTGTCTGGTTGAGTAATTATCATACCCAGTTGAATTGCACTATGCGTATAATTAGTGGAACCATTAAATCTACTCCTCACGATTGGCTTCCTGTTTTTGTAATATTGCTCCATCGAACATTTGACGAAAAGCTGCGTTAAAACAAGAACGGGATAAATGCCAACTCGACCAACTTACCAATTTGGAATGACATTGAGAACCCTCCTGTCAAACGACTTAAATCTCGAAGTCGTATATGGTTGCAAGACGACTTAAGTACGGCTTTTTGTGAAGTTGAAGAGTGGAAAAATTATGGTCTGGAGTGAATGTTTTTAATAAACATCTCATTGATGATCCAACAATAAAAGTTCCGGGATTTGATCAAACAAGAAAAATTTGGTCAAACGTAAATCGCATAAGAACAGGCCATTCAAAATGTCTATGTTGTTTAAATGGGGTGTAATTTCTAATCCAAATTGTTACTGTGGAAACGAACCAGAGACCGTTACACATATTGAATCTGAAGGACATCTGAAGTTCAACAATATTTTGTATTCTCTTTCCTGATTACTTTAACCTACTATTTTTTACGTCATTGTCGTGACCGCCGCTTGGACCGGTCCATTATATGTCGTCATGCAATGGCTGTGCTGTTATATTTTATGTTCTTATTTACCTTCTACAATATTTACATACTTAATTAATATTATTACATATGAATACTAATGTGGGTAAGGGTTGGTATGTTTAGGTTTTAGGGGTTTCCTAAACCTTGAAGCAAATGCTTTGCCAAGACGAACCAATCTACAATTGCACACGGTTTCGTCACCACACTATATAGGTTTATACTGATGTTCTGGGGCACCATACATAACACTTACATCACAATACAATATTTAAAATAATACAATATTCGAATAAATAAACGTAAGAAATTAAATATCTAGGAGAAGTTCTGATACATATTGCTTCACCACTTAATATGTCAATAGGTACTTTTAATACATTTATCTAATATTGTAACCGGACTCTACATCACCTTGATACTTATGAACGTGCAGAGTTATTTATGTGAATGGATCGGCGGAAGATATCCATGTGCCAAAACGTCTTGTCGCCAAAACATCCATGTGCCAAAAATCCCGGAGCCAAAACATCTTGGCGCCAAAACGGCGGTATTAAAACAATGGCGCCAAAATTACTAGACCTACTTCTTGGATATTATAAAATACTTTAAAACCTGAAGTTAATTTGATAAAATTTTTATTTAAAGTGTACGTTAGATCTTCAATTCTAGTCGTATTATGGAGTATTGCGCAAAAGTACAGCATGATTCAAAAGTGTTGAATCAACTTACTTGTGCTGATAAATGACATCAAACTGATCCTATGCTTTCAATCAGAAAAATAAGCTTTGAACCTTCTTTTACTAGATATACCTTCATCACATTCAAGTCAAACCCATTCTTTCAATTAAAAGGTACTTTTGTTCTCACCCTAAATCAGCAGTGACTTTGTTTTTTCAAATGGAACACCTTAAGTATATTATTGAATTTCTGAGTATTTTGCCCATCACCACCGATACTAATTTTTATGATATTTGACATGAAATAAAATTCCATGATTCCATGTTTAGAAATCAGAAAAAAATATCTTAGAAATGAAAGAAGATAAACATGGTACGCTATTTTCATAATTCCAGCGGGTTATTTGTCCTCTTCAGTTCCAAAAGTTAGACTCTACATATTAATATAATAATATAATAATAATAATATAGACTTTATTTGGGTAAAGATACATATGAAAAAGAGAAAAAAATTAATAATACACATTGTTGTTAGTCCCAAAAGGCCGGAGTTCAGATAGGTTTAAAAACCATCTGTTCTTCCATAACCCAGTTTGAATTTTTAAATTAAATTAACTTAGGTGGTTTATTGCTTTAAAGTTTCTGATTTAAATGTAATCTTGTACTGTAAAAGAAAACATAATTATGAAGCCTGCTTATTCAATAGTATTTTAAATAAATGTTGTTTGAAATTACTTAGTGTCATTGTCTTTAACTATTCTGGTAGTGAGTTATATACATTAGAAATGCTGTATGAAAAGATCTTTTAAATAAGCTTATTGATAGAAAATTTTTTCGTGTATTAAGATTAAGATTTTAGTTGAAAGAATTTTGCGAAACAAGCAACTAGAACGCAACAACCTTTTATTTTCCATATTGAGCCAATTGATTTCATTGAGCTTGCATGAAATGCGTTCATATTTTCTAATCCCAAATATCAAACGGAGGCATGAATTTTGAATGCGCTAAATTCTGGTAATGTCAGCTTTATCCAGGCATGAACCATAAATACTATCGCAGTAATTAAACTGAGACAGTAATAGTGACTGGCATAACAATGTTTTAACTTTTTCACTGAAATAGTACCTATTGTTAAAGATTAGTCTCAACTGTGCATAACATTTTGAATTGTAATAGATATATGTTTCTTAAATCAAAGACTAGAATCAATCCACAGTCCAAGGTTCTTTACTGATTCTAAGATTGGTAGTGCAGTGCCATTGATTTTAATTCAGATAAAACCAATTGTCTTTGATTCGTTCTACCAAAAGCATAACAAAGCATTTTTATAGTTTACCTTTAAATTATGCTGTTCAGATAATTCCACTAAATTATATAAATCTTCGTTCAGATTTTTACAGCATTTTTAGTATTCTCAGAATCAAAGACAAATAGTAACTGAGTATCATCTGCATAAAGATGTTAGTCGCTATGTATTACACTCTTTTGTAAATTGCACGTATACACAATAAATAATGGTGGTCTTAGTATTGACTCTTAAGGTACACCTGAAACAACTGGAAGAGACCTTGAGATAAAATTGAACCGACTGTACTCGATTTCTTAAATATTGTTTTATCAATTCCACGGTATGATCACTAAATCCGATCAAATTCAGTAGCGCAAGTAAGGTGTTATGACAGATCGTATCAAATGGCCTCAAGTAGTCGATAGAAACAAGGGTATATAATTTATTACTATCAATAGTTTTGTAATTGTTCTACATGTTTTTTCATATATTGACAATCATCTATTCTTAGTATTTTATTAGAATTGCTGATTTATGAGTAGGTATTTAATTACTTCTTTTGAAATATGTGTAAATTCTATATTCTCTTTAACAATTATCGAAACGTTGAACTTTTGAAACAAAGAAATTTGTTTTCATGTGTCTTTGGAGTGTTATTGAAATACAATCTTTTAACAACAATTATTACATACTGATTAATTATTCGACTGATTTATTTCAATAATGTTTGAATAATTAGAACGTTAACGGCACTCTTCTAAAAGCGGTTACTAATTAGATTAACGGATCTGCTCGCAGTGTGTGGCATACTGTTCTTTTTAAACCTTCTTTAATTTTTATTTGTAATATAATTCGTTTTAATAATAATTCTTTAGTTTTTATTTACCGTAAAACGTATTGAAAACAAGAATTTATATAAAAAATTATAAAAAATCATTAGTCATTTAGAAACTTGTTTAATTTCGCAACGATAATACTGATTTAAGTTTTTATGACATGTACCTACTTTTACTCAGTGTTTAATAGTTTCAGAAACCATTTTTCAAAAATAAACTTGTCAGTTTCATAATTTTTTTGGTTTCGTAAATGTACCTACTTCTTAATTAAAAGTGAATGTTTCATTGTTCGCGCATTCTAAGTTACACATCAAGAAACCTTATACTATTTACCAAAATTGCCTAAGATGTAAATTGTCTGTAATTCTTATTATCTTCATTCTTCAAAAAATTTATTTAAAATTAGTTGAACAAAATTGTTACATTTTGTTGGAATATTAAAGTTTTCAAAGTTTGAACTTTTAAGTAAAGAGATTGGTAGCTAAACTATTTGAATTTCATATCTTAAAAAATGTATATGAAATAAGTAATTTGTAACTTCCATCTAAAAAGTAAAAATACTTAACTGAAAACCGTGTAATGTAAAACAACTGTAGAATCGATAATTACTCGTTGATGCATACCATGTAAAACTACGTAAAATTACCTTTGCAGCTGCGCTTTCTTTGTGGTATTGTGTCTTTTGAAATGTTCTTAATGAGTTTTATTTGAAAGACTATGTATGAAAGTCAAAATCATTTATTAAAACATTAATTACGAAGTGAGATTAATTAATTTTTCTTTTGGAAATTGTTTGCAATTTTTAAACGTACCCATTATTAAATAAATTTATGTTAATATAAATATGCAACATGTTCATTTTTCTCATATATCTCTTTTTCAAACTGTTACAAACTTTAAAAATCAATTTGGTATTTGGGTCACCTTATTTTAATAAATAAATAAAAATTCTATGTCAAAAATTTAATTTAATTGCTATAACAGTACAATTACAAGTACTTTTCAGAACCGATAATTCTACTACAAACTCACACATTTTATAAATAGTAAAACAAAAATATTCTTTTGTATAATTATGATTAAAGCCAATATAAATTTTGATATTTGTCATGTAAGCATTTCTAATTCCAAATTATTTTTGCGAACAAGACAATTGAAGTCACGATGAATTTATTCTGCTCCAGTTATTTTAAATGTATAAGTAATTAAGACACAAAAACTTGTATGGAATGATACAACAGTAGTTATAATTACTGCGTAATAAATACACATTAATAGAGTAAATGTACTTGAAATAATGTATTCCATGTGCATTGTATAATTGTATTCCTTTTTGTTTTTAATTATGAATAGTTATTATTTTTGTTTTTACTTGGTCATTAAGTTTATCTCGATAAATTATTTGGTTGTATAAAATCAAAACTTTATTTTTTTGCAGGGGTTTCTGTTTTTTTTATTTAAATGTTATCCTTATGTACTGAATACACACTTCATCATTGATTTTGGATTTAAATGCATACCTGGAGTGCTACCCTGCTGCAGTTGTAGTGTAGTAAATTGAAGATAATGAGGGGCAATAAATACTTTATGTACTACCTACAGTTACCGTTTCATGAGAAAATCCTTGAAAGTATTGCGACTAACAGTTATCTTTTACTTATCAAATTCATAGTATACCATTTACTGCTCAAATAGTTTTCTTTGAAAAAATATTAGTTCGGAGCATTCATGCATTACTATGATGAATAAAGCACCCTAGGAGCACTAACTAAAACTTTATTTTTGCGAAAGAAATTACTCTGAAATGCTCTCTAGTCGAGAATTAATATTCAGAATTGATGATCACAACTCCCAATTTTATCGGCATACATTCTATCGACTTCCTAGAGATGACAAGGACAATGCAAAAGGCTCACGCCGGACCGGACAACCCACGCAGGGTCATTATTTAGTTCAATATAAATCAAACGACAAGCCCAAGAACAACAACACCAACCACTTAGAAGAGACAGATTGCCAAGAAGAGACTTACTTTCTCCATATTTGGGTGTTACCTCTAACCAACTCTCAATTACTAATCGAGAAATCATTTTAAATTGAAGTTCCGATAATTTCTCCGACACTAATTTCACAATACGTCAATTTGACAGCAACTGTCAAATTTCCTAGGCTTCCTATGGACAGCGGGCAAGTGCAAAACTTTGTTTGAATTTGTTAACGCTGAAAGGCGTATTAATTTTTCAATATACGAACAATGCCAAGAGGCTCTACAGCATTTGAATAATGCTAATCATAAAACTCTTTTCAGTACAGACAGATTTCCTGAAATCGGTTTGTTTGTCGATTTGGTCTTCGGAGATAGGTACCGAAAATGCAAAAGGTGCAACGCACTTTATTTCAAGGATCTGAACCGAACGTGTAATCACGGAATTTATTGTCGTTCTAATGGGTTGATCAGCATTGTCGCTCAAATCAGAGGAATGGATGGAGTTTTCACTCATGCTACCTTCGAAAATTATTGTGATCTTACTTGGAACTCACCAGTCATTTAAATGTTATTATTTGTGAGTTTTAATACTACAACTATTTTGTTTCAAAAGTAGTGTGTTCAGTATTTTGGAATTTTTTATTGTAGAGACACCTTATCGAAGATAATACTTTTTAAATAAATATATCAAAATTATAATTTTAATATAAGTTTTTCTTTTTGTTTAATTTAATTTAATACTCAATTTTAAGCTTCAACTAATCATACGATTTAAACATAGTGCTACCGTGCTGCAGTTGTAATGTAGCAAATCGAAGATAATAAGGGCGGAATAATGCTCTCTCTACTCGAGAAATAATATTCAAGAATTAATTGAAACAATGCACATGATGACTATTATATTTGTATAAATGGGGTCTGATTACAACTCTCAATTTTCACAACACCAAACTCCAAAATTGATTATAACACCCAAATTTTGCAAAGTATTTTCACAATTGTAAACTACGTCGCTTTTTCACAACGCCCAATATTGTCAAAATTTCACTATAATTCATAATGTTGTACTTTATCATAACACTCAACTTGGTCATAACTCCAACTTCGTTTAACATACATGATAATAGATTGTTTTGCCGTAGTGATGTCCTTAGACAGACACTTCTATTGGAGGACAGATAGAAAAACTAAATTATTTTTAGCACTGGCCGATGAAGCATCGTTTTATGATGCGAAACGTCGTCAAACACTAAAAACGTAGTTTTTATCGGTCCCTTCAATAGAAGGGTCCGTGGTCATAGTCGACGGTGGAAATGCCCGCTACCTACTTTTTTTAGAAATACGTCCTAACACTCTTTTGTGCATCGAGGATGATCTAATGATCATGATGATACTGTGTCATCAGTGTGTCAATGAGATGCAAAGAAGGAGCGAGGAAGTGCAAGTTATTGATGAAGATATCGGACCACCATATAATTGTCTTGTAGCTGTGTCCTCTGGACAGAAAACATACTGAACAATATATTCGAATTTGTCAACACAAACTAGCTCATTGGGCGTTATGAAAATTGTGGGTTGTGATATCCCCATAAATGATTTTTTGACTTAATTACCAATATTTTAAGCTGAATATCCATGAATTTTTCTAAACAATATTTTTGATGGTTTCAGCAGGTTGGCATCTGCTGTATAATCTCACATGATTCAACCTTACCATAAGGTTTCACTGCTACAAATATTAAACAAACCGACAACAAAAAGAGAGAGCACCCTGTAACTTTTCTACTGCTACATATTAAAAGCTTATTCTAGACAAAATCGCGAACATATTTTAAAATACGATATTAAGGCATTTATTTTGTTTGACCAATTACTATCATTTTTAATTTGAAGGTGGAACACTGTATTTTTAGAATACTTGACACAGTGTCTTGTTTCAATCATTTTTTAAGTAAATGTTTGTATTTAATTTTAAAAAACCAAACGATTTATGAGAATCATGAGTACTTAATAAAATGATAAGAGATTACTCTATAAAATGTATAAATTCATCAAGTATACGCTTTAAAATTTTCAAATTTTTGTGTAAAGTAATTGAAAAGTTTTAACATTCGATTTACTTTCTATTGTCACCTTAAATAAACGATTTAAGGAAATAATTAATTGCCGAAAACATCGTAGATATTGAATGAGATGGAATTGAAAGCGAGATGATCAGATAAATCCTGTTTAAAAATGTGTACCTCAAAAGTTGTATTTAAAACAGTAAAAGGTATAATATAATAGGTGGTATTGATATTATTACAACCATATATAATTATAACCAAGTTTGTATAACATACACATACGAATAACGAATGAGTCATGGTACATTAGTAAATAAACAATTACCGGTTAGTTAAGCAGTATCCTCAATGTTTTACGTAGTTTTGTAATTGTACGGTGATACGGAATTGGTTTAATTGTTTTAATCATTATGTGATTAATTACATAACAAGGTTACACGTGATCTTACATAAATAGTAATAAAACTACACTACTACTACGCGACGATTTACCACTACAACTACTACTACTACCAGATAACAGATAGTCGCACTGAGTAGACACACACAGCACAGATGCTGTACATTGTTATGGACGAACAGGAAGAAGCAGAGTGAAACTACGCGCAAAACTTCAGCTTGACGCCGACTTCTACCAACACATGCAGACGTGGCTTACTTTTCCGGAGAAAGGTACCGTATAGAAGTCACTAGAGAGGATGGCATTGTGGATGTAATAATCCAACCACCGAACGACACGCATTTGATGGTGTTAAATTTAATCCGGACTGGTTACAATTCCCACTCTAGGAGCCCTCTTTTAGTTGGATTTAAAAAGTAAAAATTAGAAAATAAAGCAATGCTTATCAAAATAGTTCATGTATTTATATTAGGTATGTTAGATATGTAACTCGGAATTATAAGTAATTTTAGATGCGTTTTTAATGTGCATCGAACATTTAGAAAAGTCAAACACAAAATGAAAACAAGAAATAATGTCATTCAAAAATTAGCTGAGACTACTTGGGAAACAGATGCAAAGACACTTCGTACAGCTACATTGGTACTAGTTTATTCGACAGCAGGATATTGTTCTCCTGTCTGGGTGAATAGTTGTCATTCAAAAAGATAGGTGCACAGTTGAATTGCACAATGAGTGTAATTAGTAAAAATATTAAACCTACTCCTCTCGATTGGATTCTTGTTCTTTGTAGTGTCACTCCATCGAACATTTGAAAAAAAGGTGTTAAAACGAGAATTGGGTAAATGGGAAATGGTTGGTCAGTGCTATTTGACCAATTATTGGACATGTTGTAGCCAAGATATACCCTAACAACTTTGCTGAAGGCCCAGCATGGGGCATCATAGTCCGTGACCTCCACGGGTCAACAAAAGTCAAACCAGGAAAAAATCAACTTGTGAGGATCGGGTGATGTGCTACATCATTGGAAAGCTTAGACCCAGGAGCTTCTTTGTGCAAAGTTTCAGGTCAGTCGGATGACCTCAGTGTCATGCAGAGGTCATTAAAGGTCACCATTTTTAATTTGACGGGAACATGGTTAAGTTATATATCGTTGGATAGCTCTGACCAAGGAGATTCTCCGTTAAATGTTTCAGGTCAGTAGGATGATCTCAAGACCAACCAGATGCTATTAAAGTGTTTATTTACAATACTGGGGTCCTTCTCGGATATACTTAGCCCAGAAATCATCGCGAGATGGCAAAGGGTCGTCTGACCCTTTACAGGGGGTATAAAACTTTCTTTGGTGCAGGTTCATTGCGTTACTCAACATTAACAATTATTATGTGATTTTCCTAATACCCTCCTTCTAGGCCCTCCTTCAAGACCGGGATCCCTACCTACCTACTTACATCTCCCTGGCCAGCTAGCTACTCTTCGGGCATGCTACTACTGGCTGGGGAGGCGAGGGAATATTTAAGGGGTTCCCTACTCCCTTTTTAACTTTGGGTGGTATTCAGGAGCCACCCGTTCTCCATAAAATACTTAGTGTTAGGTTGCTCGTTACTGTATCTTTTTATTTGGTCAAATATTTTTCTTGTTCGAATGAAGATTGGTAGGACATCAGTAAATTCATTTTATTGACAATTGACAGCCTCACATAACCGCAAGGCTTATTTGAGTGACATGTAACTCTTCAGAAGGAACCTCCTTATTAAAACTTTCCACCTTGTCTCACATGTGCATGTTGGAAATAACTTGAGAACACTACGGTCGTATGATTGACCTGAAATCTTTCACGGAAAATCTCCTTGGTCAAAGCTTTCCAACAATATATTACTTGACCATGTTCTATTTAATTGAAAATTGTGACCTTTGAAGACCTCTGGTTGAGCCTTAGGTCATTCGACTAACCTGAAACTTGCACAAAGAAGCTCCTGGGTCTAAGTTTTCTAATGATGTATCTCATCACCCGATCCTAACAAGTTGATTTTTATGGTTTGATGACCTTTGTTGACCCGTGGAGGTCACGGACTATGCTGCCCCATGCTGGGCTTTTAGCAAAGTTGTTAGGGTATATTTTGGCTACCACATATCCAACAATTGGGCAAATAGCACGGACGAACCATTTCCATGCTTAAATCACCTTGTCTTTTGGTCTGGAATTAATGTTTTCTATAAACATCATATGTATTAATGATTCCACAATAGAAGTCCTGGCTTTAATCAAAAGAAAAAATTTGGTCAAAAGTAAATCACATAAAAACAGGCCATTCAAAGTGCAATTCTATGTTGTTGAAATGGGGTACGATTTCTATTGTAATCCAAATTATGAGTCAGGGTTGGCATGTATAGGTTTTAATAGTTTTTCTTGAAGCAATTGCTTTGTCAAGACGTACCAATCCACAATTCCACACAGTTTCGTCACCATACTTCCGAGTTCATATTGATTTTCTGGGTCATCATACATAATTCTTACATCACAATACAATAATGATAATAAGGTACCATAGGAATAAATAAATAAGCTTAAAACATTTTTTCTTTGCTGTTTTAGAGCAAATTCTGTAAAAATGACATTGTTACATTTAATACGTCTTGCTTCAATTTCCATTAACGCTAAAGACGTTTGTCTTAGTAAATTTTAGTTCTTTGTCAATTCTTTAATTATTTCAGTTTAGAGAAAAATTTTTTAGCAGAGCAATTCTAAATACTATTTCTATGTTTGGAAAAACACACTTTACCGTATCCTGAATGATCATTTCATACAGTCCTATTGACGGATGACAAAAGGCAAGAGGGCAGAAGTAACTAATTTTCCTTATTCCAATTCCTCCATTACGAATGGAAAGTGACGCTATTGACCCAGTTTGTTAATCTAAAGTAGTATTTGTGAGGATCTCGAAAGATTTTATTGACGTCTCAAATCTTACGATTATTCTATCAAAACCATATATAGGTGTGGTGCGCAAAAGGCATGTTAGCTTCGACACGCTCAGTCTATTTTGTAACTAGAAATGAGCAATGTCATGCGATTTGCTCGAAAAGCAAGGTCATTTCCATGTGTTTGGATTCCATGATACTTTCTGTAGCTTATTCTGTTAAAGGCGAGCCCAAAAGAGATATTTTCTTTTAAAATTTTGGAAAATCCGGAAGTTTTGTAAAATTGTCGAATCCATTCCTGTCCAAAAAAACAGCTTGAACTTTGAGGAGTTAATTTGAAACCCAAGAGACTAGCATTTTCAACTAACAAAAATTTTGAGAACTGTTCATTCTTCCCCTGCTATAGTGCCGTCATCTAAATACCGTAGACATTGAATTCTGATTCTAAGCAATCAACTATTGGCTAGATGGCTAGAGAAAGCCGAAGCTCCACAAGGATCCCCTTGTTGTGCACCTACTTAAGAGCATATACATAGCCTCTAAAAAACAAAGACGGTTGTCTTGAATAGCGTTGCCAGAGAAGGAGATTTTGATCTGAGTTAGCATTTCTTCTCTTTGTACGGAATTAAAAGCGTTCTTGAATTCCACTTTCAACAGCAGTTTGTTGGAAAATTCTTTATTCTTTATTCTTTAGGAAAGTTGTTGCGGTGTGTACAGCAACCTCACACCTTCCTTTGGAACCGAAACCAACTTGTTTTGGTCGAAGATATTTTCCCAAAATATCCTGGACAGAGACACACTCAAATTTAGCTGCTAGTCTTCTAAAAGTATTCCCAACTGTCATGAGCCTTATCCATCCAACTTTTTTGTCCAACTTTTCGTAAAGAATAGGTGTTATGTCCTCCGAAATATTTCCACTAAGCATTCGATTGATAAGAGATCTCAAAGCCCATAAAAGTTGATTTAGAAGCTTTCTCCGTTGCTGGGTGTTATATGTGGTTGCTAGGTGAGAAAATTTAAAAAATATTAGACATTAGAATAACTTTGACAATTATTTCAGCTTTTAAGTTTTCGTTTGTAAATATATTGTTTAGATGCTGTAAGTGTTTAAAAAAAATCGAGACTTTTAAAATGTTTCAACTATAAATGCGAAGACATTATTAGGTGCGTTTATCTAGTTTTAAGTACATTGTATGTTTTAATGTCAAATAAAAAACTTGTTAGTATTGTTTATTGAATGGCGTTGTTTCACATTTATTGCCCGTACCCGCTTTAGAACATACTGACTCCTCAATGATTGTACATATTTTTATAGGTAAGAATTTTCATTAAAATGTGAAACAAAAAGAAGGTTGATGTAATGTGCGTTGCTTATTTCATTCTATTTTTCAAATTAACCGCTACTTACATATTAAGTTATGGATCAACCACTTGGGGGCGCTATTTTCACTCCATTTGCGGCTACGTTTATACCCTATTGTATGTTATGTGGTTTTACATAACCTCAATCACTAATCTAAAACCATAGTTTCAATTGAAGTTCAGACAATTCCACCGACACTAATTTCACAATACGTCAATTTGACAGAAACTATTAAATAATGGCCTTAAAGGGATACACGCCCTGGAACAACAATTTGGAATTGGTTTCCTTTGGACAGTGGGCAAGTGCAAAACGTTTGCTCGAATTTGTTAACGCCGCAAGGCGTATTAATTTTCAATATACAAACAAAGCCAAGAGATGCTACAGTACTTGAATAATACTATCCATAAAGCGCCTTTTTAGTGAAATTGACAGATTTCCTGAAACCGGTTTGTTTGTCGATTTTGACTTCGGAGTATGGGAGAAGATGATGCAACAAGTGCGCAACGCACTTCATTTTAAGGATTTAAGGAATGTGACGGACTGTAGACACAACAATCACGAAATTTAACGACGCGTTATGGTCGTTTTCTAATGGAGTTGAACAACATTGTCATCAAAATTAGAGGAATGGATGGGGTTTTCACTCGTGCTAGGTTCGAAAATTATTATGATCTTACTTGGAATTAACCAGTATTGAAAGGTTATTATTTGTAAGTTTTAATACTAAAACTATTTTGTTTCAAAAGTACTATAGTGTGTTTTCAGTATTTTGTAATTTTTTATGGTGGATAAAACTTAGGGAAGATGTTACTTTTTACTTATAAAAATATCAAAATTATAGTTTTTCTTTTGTTACCCCATACACAATATTAGGGCAAATAAAAGTTTAATTTAATTTAATACTCAATTTTTAAGCTTCAACTAATCATACAATTTGAACATGTCTGGAGTGCTATCCTGCTGCAGTTACAATGTTGCAAATCGAAGACAATGAGGGCGGAATAAACACTTTATGTAGCACCTACATCAGTTACTGTCTCATTACAAAATCTTAATCGTACAATTAGAACATCTGTGAAAATGTAAAAAAGTATTGAAAACACATAACCAAATTTTAAAGAATTTTCTCATTCATACTATACTTAAAAACCAATAAAAAAATAATATTTAATTGCATACTGAAGGTTTCATTTGTCAAGTAACGTTCCTATACTTTTTCTACGACTAACACAAAAATACTAAAATTGAAAATTACTTTACTTCAGCATTGGAAGTAATGTTACGGTGGAAAGGTTTCTTTTATGACTTGAATTGACAGTTAGATACACGCCTTTTTGAAAGCCGTGAAGTTTAGGTAATACGTGGCTAAAATTTGATTAAATTCTAATTGAAATTGCATCTTTTAGAATAAGCTTATATAGGATTGATTTTACGGGTCAAGGAAGTGGAAAACTGTGCTTATTTATGGGTGAAAGTAATCAGAAAAAGTGATCAATTGAAAGCTAATTTCATGAACTTCAATATTATGCAACCCAATGAATATGTTGCGGAACTGAATTCGGAGAAAATTGAGAAGAAACACTAATGGTTTATTCCAAGCTGCCGTGATATAAAAATGGCTGCCATAATTCGGGGAAAGAAAGAAATGCGAGAATAGCCGAACGGGTCTGAATTTCCGTAAAGCAGTTCACCTAAATAGTCAAGTTCTTATCTGAGTATTTCCATATTAATACATAGCTTTGTATAATCTGCTCTATTAGTGGGCAATAAATCATTTTTATTTAGGGATTCTCTGATATTCTTGGATAGTAGTTGTTAGTCCTTGAACTTCGAGGAAGCTAAAGTTCTATCAAGGACTAAGAACTACTATCCAAGGATAATCAGAGAATCCCTAGATATTATGAAAAATAAAAATAACTTCAATCGAGAAGATGGTTACCTGATTAAGCAAACATGTGGAAACTAACTCTTCACAAAAACAAAGAAAACAAATGTCACCACAAAATTAGTCAACACCAAACAGAAGATCAACCAACCATCGAAAACCAACCGTAGCGGAACATAGGTATATAACGAGGAACAGAAGACAACAACATCAGTCTTTAGAGTAACTTCTGAAGAAGCTAACAGCATGGTTAGCGAAACGTCAAGCAGAGAACGTAGGAAGGAAGGACGAACACGGCTCAACCCGGAAGATAATAATCTTAGTGACAACAGCCGCGAAAGCTTACATTCATACAATGAAACATGACTTTGTAATTGGAAGCCATTAGTATCTATCAAATGCTGCTAATGACCTATATTTTATATGAAGGTCGAAACTAGTCAAACTACTTTATTTTTTATATTATTTTTCATTTAAAAAAAAAATTTAAATAGGGGAAGGTCGGGTAGCCCCGGACAACTAAACATTTTTGCTTTTTTGCGAAAACTGTACATCATATGATAAAATCAGTCATGTTATTTTAAAATGGAAGCATTAGGCTGTTTAAAAACCTATATAGTTAAACCCGAAAACACGCATAAATATAAAAACAGCCAAGTGAAAAAACGTTATTTTTATTGCTCAAAAAAACTGGAGGGTAACTCCGGACACAAATAAATCACTATAAACTACAGTAAAAAAATTAAATTCTATTTTGATAGTCTGCAAAAGTCACACATATAATTTTGAGCAGATAGTGGTATGTCTGCGCATTCCTCGTGAGCCCATTTTTGCATTTATGACATTGAATCCAGTCCTCGTCAAATGTCTCTAGACATATAAGATAGACCACTGTCTCATTTGAATGCTGTTTTGCCTTAAGAGTATTATTTGGATTGTCTGGTTTTTGATCTCTCCAAGATTTAAGTTTTTTTGTTGCTTTTACCTCTACACGAGCTGCTTTTTCTTTTGTGCATCTTGTTTCAGCTCTAGAGCTTTTTATAAGTGTGAGATGTTAGAATTTCACTCTTCGTTCTTTTCTTTCTACTGGCAATTTTATTGAGCGCAGCTGGGGATTGGAGAAATTTGTTCCAAGGCTTTAAGAACTCTTCGGGAATCTGGAGAAGTTTTTGAATCTGACATAGACTCACTGATTTGTTGCTTAGAGGTAGGAATTGAGGTGGAGTCTTAGGTACTACAAATATGTGATCGTGCGGGTTTTCTGGTAACTCTTTAGTGTTTAAATCTGTGCTGCAGGAAGGTATGGGATGAACTTCAGCCGCCACTATGATTTGATTAATCGTCGTGCCATTTTCTTGGGATGTTTTGCTTTCTGAAGCTGTAGTTAAATAATTAGAATCCACTGGGTGAACTTCTGTGTCCACAGTTTCCTGGTCTTGGATGTTGGTTTCATTTAAATTCTCTGGAATTTCTGTCACCTGGGATGGCAAGAAGTCTAAATCTGAAAATACGTTCCGGTCAAAAGGATATATTCCAGTGGATGAGAAGCTTTTTGTGCAATCTCGAGTTGAGCACACCGTGTAAATGCTTGGGAGATAAGTGCTGAAATATCAAATTGTCCGATTCTAGCACCAGGATGTTGTCTCATCCAAGAAGCACATGCTTCATTATAAGCATTTTTAAATGGTTTCTTAAAAGTTCTGTTCAGTGGTTGAATCTTGTGTGTTGTATGTGGTGGAGTACTTAGCATGTGAATATTATTTTTCCGTGCAAATAGAATAACCTGCAGATCTTTGTGGCTGCTATGGCCATCCAAAATCATTAAAATCGGATTTGTTGGGTTTGGTTTAGTGTACTTGCAAAATGCTTTAACCATGTTAAGAAAACACCGCTGTCCATCCAACCATTTGGCTGAGCGACGCCAATTGCTTCTTGTGGAGCTCCAAACATCAATCGACCATCCATCCTCATTCGCTTGAATATTAAAAGAAGAGGAATGAATAGGTCTATAACATTCATTGATATCATAACTGTCACATTTTGGCCTCCCACAGCAGACGTTAATTTTTCCTACTTGTTTCCTGACCAATTGTGCTAGAACTTTAGCGTCTGAATTAAAAATAGAGGAAGGCGAAAAGTTATAGGTGTTTAGGAAATGCTCCAACTTATCATAAAACAAACCCACTTGAGTTTTATTGAATCCAACGGCTCTGGCCAAACTTGTTGCTTCTGGTAACCGTAATGATAGATTAGGATGCCGATTTAGGAAGTGATAGTAGAAATCCTTTCCGGCTGTTTTTTTTCTGTGTTGAATCTATGTTTAATCTTTTAAATTTTCTGCCAGATCAAAAGCTAACCTAAGAAATTCTTTCTTTGTCAATGGCATCAATCTATTCTCCAAATCTTTGACATGTTTGACTAACAGATCTTCATAATTTCTGGAAAGTTGATTCAAATCTGCCGATTTTGGTTTTGTTTTTACTTCCAAACCCAGGCAAAGTTGAGCGATTCGGTCACCTAGGGTACTTTTTGGAACATTCAACCTTGTCGCCGCATCCCGAATACTGTGGTTTTCCTATATAACGTACCTTATATAGCGTTAACCATTTGCTCCTCTGTCCAGTCGCCCCTATTTGTTGTGCGCTTCCGATTACCCATACTATTTATTCTGAAACAACAAGAGAAATAATGTTAATGCAATGCAGACTTTTTTATATTTTATAAATTTCCCTAAAAACTTAAAGCTCAAAAAACCTATTTTTGCAAAGAATAAGTAACTACTTTCGCACTAGTCTGGTTATTATGGTAACGGCGATATAACCGCACTGTTCCATTCAGTGTATACCTACTTCACGTACTGAAAACAGGCACAAGAAATCGCATTTGTCGCACGAAGTGGAAAACATTAGTTTGTAATTTTACTAATACGAAAGCATTTTTTTCGTCGTGTCTTGTCTGGGGCTACCCGAAACACACGTGTCCGCGGCTACCCGAAATGCATATATTTGTAAAAGCTGTTAGAGCTACCTTGGACCAAACAAAAACATATTTTTTACATAAAAACACACTACTTCTGACATCAGAAAAAGCAAATTAACATCTACTCACCTCAGTACCTTTCGAGGGTCGTCTAAAACTTACACAAAACACCAAAAACTTCACAAATTTAGAAAAACGGCATAACTTTATACACAGTCGTCTTGCAGGCCCTGCAATTGAAATCCAACTCTAGTGATGCGATGATTGTACTACGCATGAACTCGCACTACCGTGCATCCTAAAAAACATTAAATATCGCGCTTGTCCGGGGCTACCTGCCGTCCGAGGCTACCCTGACCTTTCCCTAACAAGTATTGGCCAGACTAAAAGCCCTTAAGTTTAGTTTTATTATTAATATTTACCAATGGCATAAAATAGATGATGTGTTCTTTAAGAAGATATAGTGACTCGGTTTCCTTCCCTGTAGTGGAAAGCTTCTTAAGGCCAATGGTTAATAATTAAAAACAAATAATTTGTCGCTTTATATTTAGCACGCGACACATTGAATGTAAATTGCAAATCGATTTTCAATGTGTCAATAAAACAATACTAAAATGATTTGGAGAATCTGCTAACAAAAATATTGCAGTAATATTCCTATGGAATAATGTCGAACATTCAATTACATTATTCAATTAAGGATTAAACTGCTCGAACTTCGTTCTCGCGATTAAAAATTCTTGCGTGGATAATCTGCCTACTAAAAAACACATATACAATAAATAGCTATAAAACCCTATAACTCAATGAGAAAACTCATCTAATTATACATAAGTTTGCCTCTGCAGTAGTGATTTTGTAAAGGTCTTTGACAACTATCTGACAGCGCATTGAAATGCCTTATGAATTTGAAGCCAAGTTCAACCCGTTACTATAAATTCCGTTGTTTCCTATCGTTACGTGTCTATTCTGTAAATATTCTTTCGTGAACGATTTGTTGCATACCGATTATCGTTATCGTGTTGTTAACGATCAGCTGAACGATTGTCGGTAAATTTCATTTTGTAACGTTTGTCGTTGATTTTTAAACGAACAAGCTTCAATTTTAAGATGGATAGTACGAGGATATATTGAAAAATTCTTAGCCTACTATAGAACCAAACAAAATTTCAATGTCAAAATATTTTATTACTCAACATATTCTCCTCTTAATTGGATACATTTATTACAGCGAACCTGCAACGTCTCTAGACCTTTAAAAAATGTTTCTTCTTGCTCTGCAAACCAGACCTCCACAGCTTCTATTACCTCCTTGTTGGAAGAAAATGTACGACCTTTTAAACTTTTTTCAGTTGAGGAAAGAGGTGATAGTCGGACGGAGCCAAATCGGGTGAATAAGGGGGTGTTCTAGTAATTCAAACCCTAAATCACGAATTTTTGCATGGCAACATGAGATTTGTGTGCAGGGGCGTTGTCCTGCAAAAACAAAACACCTTTGGATAGCTTTGGTCTTTTCTCTTTTCCCGTAGAGTGGTCAGTAATGTCGAATAGTAATCTCCAGTTATTGTTCTACCCTTATCCAAAAATCAATCATGATTACTCCATGGCAATCCCAAAAACTGAAGCAAGAACTTTTCCAGCAGATTTTGGACACGAAACTCTTAGGTCTTGGAGAACCAGAGTGTCGCCATTCCATCGATTGTTGCTTTGTTTCTGGATCGTAGAAATGTACCCAAGTCTCATCCATAGTAACAATTCGGTTTAAGAAGTCTACATCGTTTTCAAATCGAGCACAGATCGAACGCGATGCTTCTACCCTTGCACGCTTTTGGTCAACATTCAAACATTTGGGGATCCATTTTGCAGCAATTTTTCTCATGTCCAAATTGACGTGAACCATATGATGAACGCGTTCGTATGAAATATTCAGTGCTTCAGATATCCGTTTTAGCCCAATTCGACGGTCTGATAAAATCATGTCATGAACTGCATCGATATTTTCGGGGACTGACACAGAAACTGGCCTTCCCGATCGGTCATCATCTTCAATGGAAAATTTACTCTTTTGAAGCTTGCATTCCAATTTTTGACGGTCGCATACGAAGGACATTGATCACCAAGGGTATTAAGCATATCTTCGTAAATCTGCTTACCTCTTAACCCTTTTAAATACAGGTACTTGATGATGGCTCGATACTCCAATTTTTCGATTTTCACAATTTCGGTGGACATCTTTTTTATTTAATTTATTGCGTGACTCTGGTTTACTTTTTTGACGTCAAACTTTACACTGACACTTTAATAAGTTATTGTTCGTTCTATGGTAACGCAATATTTGATATCAATACATCCTCGTACATATTTTCATGACCTCTACTATCAACTAAGTTTTGCGTTTTACCACGGAAAACTGAATATAATTGCAGAAAAATAATATAATTTATTTACAGATATTTATATAAATCAACATCATTTACTTTTACCACATGAGGCGTTTTGAATTATTCTTTGAGGTACTTCCACACATAAAAGTAAATAAGTCAAAAGTTCATTGGCGATTCAACCTATACCTACATTCGTTGAAAATTATTTTTCTGGATTCCTCAGAATTGAATAGAATCAATATAATTTGTTTATAGGATTTTTAATAAATCAACTTTTACCACATGAGGCGTTTTTAATTGTTTTTTGTGGTACGTCCATGTATGTTAGGCCACATTGAACATTGGCGATCCAATTTATACATCCGTTATACAGGTGAGTTTTTAGTGCGTATTTGCTTCATAGCGCCTTAGCTACTTATTAGAAAAATTGTGTGCTATCTCAAGTTGTTGGTAACCTTTTTTTGCTATTTTTTAAAAATATTTTTGATAATACAGAGTGTTACATATTCCCTGTACAGCAACTAACTTTCTTATTTTAAATAAAACACTCTATATATTTTTTTAAATTCGAAAAGAACACAAAAATTTAATTCAAAAACATGTATCGCACCCTATGCTACACCCTAAGGTATCGAAGGTATTTAACATAAGAAAAAATTTTCAGTTGGAAAAATCTGGATGGAGCCTTATAACATTTTCCATATGTTATATCAAAATTTAATTTTTGGTATACCGTAAGTGAAATTTAAAACTTGGACACCACAATTTCTGTAAACAAAAGTTTGCACATTGTGAAGCGGGCTTAAGGGTATCATTTACAATTCTAACAGCAGGTAGTCTCAGCAGGGGTTATCTTATAGAAGGACTGTAGAATGAATCATTACACTAAGCACGTTTTAGAAAATAGGTAATTTACGTTGCTTACTTAATTTTTTCTTTAAAGAATATATTTGAAGGTATCGCTAATTAAACACCATAGCTCGATTAATTATCGAATCAAAATTTTGTTTAGGAAATGTTTACAAAATAAAATTAGAAATAATTTTGATTTAAAAAACGTCTACAAGCAATAACTTTTAAATTAAATCAAAAACTAAACATGGTTATTTGGGTTGACTGATTATTACTTATTTTTAAATAAATCTAACCTACTAATTATTGTAAGTTATTAAAAAAATCATTAAACTCTCTATTCATAATATTTAGTCCTTACAAAATGTATATTTTATGACGTTTCATTTTTTTCTGTAGTTAATATAAAAGTGAAAATAAAAACTAAGGCAATTCTTATTGTCAACGTATATATTTAGTTTTTGACAAGAATTTATTACATAATTATAATTAAGATACCAAGTTATAGTTTAAAATTAAATGAAAACGTTTTTTTTTAAATAAAGGTATTACTATATAAATAAATATAAGAAATCAATAATGGGTGTGACCTCCATTATTATTGATACATTCTTGGAGGCGTCTGCTCATTGACGCTATCAAGGTATCAATATAATTAATATTAATCGTTTCCCATGCGGTATCAATGGCTGCAATTAGTGCATTACGGTTTACTGGTATAAAATTTGGCCCTTGTTGTCTTCGGATAACAGCAAGTATTCGAGCCCAAACATTTTCGATAATGTTAAAATCTGGGCTTTTGCTGGCCAGGGTAACAGCTCCAAGTTATTTTCTCGTATCCAATTGCGCACAACCCGCGAAGTATGAATAGGGGCGTTGTCCTTTAACAACAAAAATACATTATGAAAATGTTAATTCAACAGATCCCGAACTATTTTTGGAGAAAGTATAGTGAAATAAGAATACTTACTTGTTGGAAAATATAATCTTCGTCTGGATAAAACACTTCGACTGAAGGTTTCATAATAGTTTCCAAAATATCTAAATACGCAGCAGAATCAAGACGTCCATCGATAGCCCAACAAACTCCTGGACCCCGCGCGCTAACCCAAAAAATTCCAAAGGTTCGTTCACATATCGCCTTGCAAATTCCAGACGACGTCTCATATTTTCGTCACTGAGAACTTCTTCGCAGCAGCATTATACTTCTTTATTCCCATCTCCTTTAATCTTTTTGTGCAGTTATACGGCATCCGGGAAAATGTGTATCTGCTATAGCCCTGGAGTATGTAGCAAATGGTTGTTCTGTTACGTAATGAAACAACTCGAGATCTTGAGCACGTGTAGATACTTTAGGTCTACCACTTCCGATGGCTCTTTCCAAAGTGTGTTCAAGATTCCATTTTACTCGGTAATGCCCTACGGTGCTTTTTGGTATATCTAACATACGTGAAATTTTCCGCGCTTTCAAATCAGCACCGAGATGAGGTGGCATTTTCACAACACTTGAAATTTTAAACTAAAATGGAATTTACATTTCTTACTTTATTTATTGGTTCACACTACCCCTTCTCAAACAGTAGGTAATTGTTTATTTATTACATACTTCTAATGACCAATGTAACAACCCTTAGAGCAATATGACTCAAAGGAAGTAAATTAAACAAGCAAGGATATTCTATTGTTATTGAAACTTATTCATAAAGTAAAAGCCATTTCCTTATAATGCTAATGGACAGGATTTTCTTTAAGTATTAAGATTACAATAGAGGACTTATAAACTTTCGAAAATATCTAATTATAAATATTTACACTGCAATTGCGCTTTTTCCTTAATAATTTCTTAGCAATAACATACACGTTCTTGGTTTTAAGTTGTCATAAATTTGATATGATATAAATTTGTGTTTCTAATATTACATCACAAACTAATCTTTATTCATGAAAAATTGTTGCTTAAGTTGTAAAGCTTTGTACACACCTGAACAACAAACCGAGCAACAAACATAACATACACAAAGAAGAGTAAAAAATTATAATTTACTTCGCTTTTTTTTATTTTGGAAAATTCCCACCCAAATGATGCTAATAGGGACATATTTTTTTCTTGCATTCTTAAACACTGATTAATTTAAAACATTTTTCTTCTGTCAACTCCATAATATTACCTAAAACACAACAAACCCACAAAAGGGAGGACAAAAATAAATAATTTAATTCTCCCGCATAAGTTTGTTCGCCGTTTTGTTTAGATTCGTCCAAACCTGCAAACGCATTCGCGCGCATTTTCTTTGATGTCGGAGAAAAACCGACAAGTTGCGGGAACGCCGCAAACCGTTCGTGGAACAATCAGGACTTGCGAATCTGTTCTAAAATTCGTACGTAGCACCGTCCAAATTAATGTTCCGATTGCCGTTCGGTTCGTTGTTCTGTTTGTTCCTCGGTTTGTTGTTCAGGTGTGTACGAAGCTTTACAATAAGCATATTAATATGAACTATATCTTATGAAAGGAGAGTTATGTAACTATAATTAACGACTTAACGTTACGTTAGTAGATTCCATTTACTATTTACACATATTTTCTTGGAACATTCGATAATTAACTATCGGGATATGATGACCCTATACTTCGCAGGTTGTGCGCAACTGGATACAAGCAAATAACTTGGAGCTGTTACCCTGGCCAGCAAAAGCCCAGATTTTAACATTATCGAAAATGTTTGGGCTCGAATACTTGCTGTTATCCGAAGACAACAAGGGCCAAATTTTATACCAGTAAACCGTAATGCACTAATTGCAGCCATTGATACCGCATGGGAAACGATTAATATTAATTATATTGATACCTTGATAGCGTCAATGAGCAGACGCCTCCAAGAATGTATCAATAATAATGGAGGTCACACCCATTATTGATTTCTTATATTTATTTATATAGTAATACCTTTATTTAAAAAAAACGTTTTCATTTAATTTTAAACTATAACTTGGTATCTTAATTATAATTATGTAATAAATTCTTGTCAAAAACTAAATATATACGTTGACAATAAGAATTGCCTTAGTTTTTATTTTCACTTTTTATATTAACTACAGAAAAAAATGAAACGTCATAAAATATACATTTTGTAAGGACTAAATATTATGAATAGAGAGTTTAATGATTTTTTTAATAACTTACAATAATTAGTAGGTTAGATTTATTTAAAAATAAGTAATAATCAGTCAACCCAAATAACCATGTTTAGTTTTTGATTTAATTTAAAAGTTATTGCTTGTAGACGTTTTTTAAATCAAAATTATTTCTAATTTTATTTTGTAAACATTTCCTAAACAAAATTTTGATTCGATAATTAATCGAGCTATGGTGTTTAATTAGCGATACCTTCAAATATATTCTTTAAAGAAAAAATTAAGTAAGCAACGTAAATTACCTATTTTCTAAAACGTGCTTAGTGTAATGATTCATTCTACAGTCCTTCTATAAGATAACCCCTGCTGAGACTACCTGCTGTTAGAATTGTAAATGATACCCTTAAGCCCGCTTCACAATGTGCAAACTTTTGTTTACAGAAATTGTGGTGTCCAAGTTTTAAATTTCATGAGTGTACATAGAATTGTCTAACTTTTGCAATTAAAACAGATTGGAAAATAATATACTAAGTGTTACATTTTCCAGGTCACATTTAGCTAACTTTAAACTTCGAAAACATTTTTTTTTTCAAATAGAACACCCTGTATTTTTTATGCCCAATTATGTAAAATGTAAACTTAGCAGCTTTTGAGATATTTGCAATTTTCTTTCCAGGTGACAGATTTATAAGGATTTTGCTTAAAAATTTCATATAAAATTAGTCTTGTACTTAAATAATTAATAACAAAATTCGAAAATATTTATTTAACTTAATTATTTTTAACAAAAAAAGCATTATTATGTTTTAGATTAATACTTCATGGATCTTGAATAACACACGAGTAGAATCTAGAAGGCCTTGACAACAAACAGAACTGTCAGTTTCTCAGTGGTTTTGACAGTCTCGTTTAATTACTTGATTACAACTGTGTTGTTCTTAATGAAACATTAAAATATGAATTGCTCTACTCAAGAATTAGTTGACATGACTTATTTATTAGGAGAATGTAATTGAAATTGTTTATTGGCGTCTAAATTATATGGAACGCGATATCCTGAGCGAATAAAACGTCAAGTTAAATGCTTTGAAAGACCTAAGGAACGTTTTGAACTTACAGCTAATGCTAATTATAAGAAGAACTCACGGCAAGGAAAAATTAAGGATGAAGCTATGCAATTTGATATAGTTACTGCAGTAGTGAACAAAATGTTATTGAACAGGATTATCGAAACCGTATAAATTTTTGTAACTGGGTGCTGACAAAAATACACGAAGGCCGATTATTTTCCAGTTATGTGTTATTTACTGATGAGTGCACATGTAAACCAAATCGCAAGAATTATCACCATTACGATAACGAAAATCCACATTTTAGAATCTCGATAGACAGACAGCATCATTTTTCTGTTAATGTGTGGGCAGGTATTATTGGTCAATACATAATTGGTCCTTATTTCTTCGAAGGAAATCTAAATGGAGAAAGATATTTAAATTTTTGCAAAATAATCTTTTGATTTACTTGAAAACGTGCCATTGGATGTAATCAGGAGCATGTGGTTTATGCAAGAAACTTATTTCCCAATAAATGGATTGGTCCAGTCAGTTGGCCCCCAAGATCTCCCGATCTAAGTTGCTTAGATTTCTTTCTTTGGGGGCATATTAAAAATCTTGTTTATCAAGAAATTTCAGAAAATGTAGAAGATCTGAAAAACAAAATACGAAATGCTTTTCGTACAATTACACCAGAAATGTTGGGATATGTTCAGCCGTCATTTAGACAAAGAATTGAGTTATGCATAGCAAATAATGGGCGGAATGTAGATCACTACTGAAAAATTGATTTTTAATAGATATTTTTATTGTTATTATTATGTATGTTATTAAAGTTGTTATTGAAAATGTGTTCACGTTATTTAAAGTTTATTTTTATTTAAAAGCTGTTTTTAATTTTTTAACTATAAGGTTAATTTCAAAAGTTGCTAACTTTAACCCATGCAATGGCTATACCAGAAGAAAGGTAATTTAATTTTACATAATTGGGCATAAAAAATACAGGGTGTTTGTTCTATTTAAAAAAATGTTTTCGAAGTTCAAAGTTAGCTAAATGTGACCTGGAAATGTAACACTTAGTATATTATTTTCCAATCTGTTTTAATTGCAAAAGTTAGACAATTCTATGTACTTACGGTATGCCAAAAATTAAATTTTGATATAACATATGGAAAATGTTATAAGGCTCCATCCAGATCTTTCCAACTGAAAATTTTTCTTATGTTAAATACCTCCGATACCTTAGGGTTTAGCATAGGGTGCGATACATGTTTTTGAATTAAATTTTTGTGTTCTTTCCGAATTTCAAAAAATATATAGGG
The DNA here is from genome assembly GCA_030710515.1 of Abscondita cerata. NCBI lineage: Eukaryota > Metazoa > Arthropoda > Insecta > Coleoptera > Lampyridae > Abscondita > Abscondita cerata. Next base: position 40,277 of record JALBCR010002127.1, read on the forward strand.
TGTTTTATTTAAAATAAGAAAGTTAGTTGCTGTACAGGAAATATGTAACACTCTGTATTATCACAGATATTTTTAAAAATATCAAAAAGGTTACCAACAACTTGAGATAGCACACAATTTTTTTTAATAAGTAGCTAAGGCGCTATAGAGCAAATACGCACTAAAAACTCACCCTGTATATGCGCTGAAAATTATTTTCCTGGCAAATCAAACGGATTGCTAAAACACTCTTAGGGAGGCATTCACTTGTCTGAAACGATACCTATAAAATAAATATTTAAGGCCCGGTTAAAATATTTGGTTCGTGATTACATAGCTTTTTTCTAATTCGTCTATTACCCCTTCTAATACAGTAATTAATTGTTCATTTTTATAGTAATAGCTTTCCTTTTATGTAAATAATTGTAATATAAATATTTTAGCTTAACGACACTATAAACGGCATGAATGAACAGGAACGACGGTAGTTAAATTGTAACAACTTCTTCTAATAAGTCGTTTATGAACGACTTCATATCACCGACTTGGTCGGTAGCGAACGACAGCTAGTTGCTTACAGAATAACGTTCCGATAAAAAGTCGTTAAAATACCGACAATCGTTAGCTAACGACTCGTTTACGGGTCGTTATGAGTTGCAGAATGGGCACAGTGTCAGCTCAACTATTGAAAGGCAGGACTACGCTGAAACCACCCGATAACAACATAATTTTTTAGAAGAAACAACGCGGTTTTTCCGTACAAATGAATACAATCTCGATTCCCGAGCCACTGATATATTCCAAATTAAAAATCATTTTTGAATTTCTTGTTCAATTTGTTACAAATAATCTCTTCAGCCCTTTTTTCGTATGGTGTTATTGTTCTGGTTTAATGTTACTGTATTAGATTGTTCTTGATAGTGTATAAAACAAATGAAAAATACGCGTTATTTTTTTGCATAAAAACGGCGCCTTATACGCAATAAAAGACAAGCGAGATTTTTGTGACAAATCGAACGAAAAATTCAACAATGATTTTTACTTTGGAATACTTCAGTGGCGTCCCATTTTTATTTTTTTAAATTTAAATCATTACCTGAACACGCGCTAATGATTATGATGAACATAAAAATTCTTATAACAAAAAATGAGCAAGAACTACCTCTTAAAAACCCACCACATTTCATTTACATATCTTGACCGGTTTCAGAACAATAATAAATCATCAGTTTTAAGAAAACTGTAACACCCCGTATCTCTGAAAATAAACCATTTGCAGACATACGTTTATATAGTGAACTGTCATTATTATTCATGCAAAATGAACCCCTAAAGTTTGTCGCATTTATTTACTAACACCCTGTATAATCATCAGCTGTGCAAAGTTTAGTGTCACTACAATTAAAGGCTAGAATGAAAACCAACAGTAATGAAGTTCACATTTTCATAATGCTGTATAAATTCTCACGTTCTTCATATTTGTTCATTGTTTTGATTGCTTGAATTGTGTTTGAGGTGTTAGTATTCTGCTTATTTAGGTCACCCCTATGAAAGTTTTAGTAGTGGTCTACAATAATTACAGAAGAAACAAATCAGTCACAATTTATTCAAGTACTTTTGTAGTTGCTCAAGTACTTAGGTACCTAAAGTAAGGAACATTGTTTTTTTTAATTAAAGCTCATTTTTTATTACTGTGGCAAAAATAATACTTTTTAACAGTTTAAGATTATATGGTCCTATTCTGCTACTTTTTTATATAGTTATTTTATAATAATATGAGCTCTTTGTGGTAGGTATACAAAAAACCCATTTCTAATCTCATTTGGTCGAAACTCAAATAATTTTGAGTTGATTCATTTTTAGTACTTTGAATTAAAAAAACCAATGGCACAAACAAAAATCACCAAATATCTGTTACTAAAATATTCAAAATTTATAATTTTTCTACCATATATTCTAGTATGAAACATATTTTACACAAAAATCAAAAATTTTTCATGACTAGTTTTTAAATTTTTATTCCTTTTTCCGTTTCTTTTATATTTACATAATAATGCATTCTTCAAATAAACGTTTTTCCATTGCCATCATCAACCACACCTTTTAAATCTACTGCTGGATGTAGGGTTGACCGAAATCTTTCCACCTTTCTCGCTGTATCCCTGAAGTAGGTCGTCCTCTACCTACCCTACGAAATAAATCAGATCGGCAAATTCAACAGATAATTGGCGTGTTTGTTGACACTTTTTATTCTATAAACCCTTTATTTTTTAATTTATGTGGATAGGTACATTTTTACTCCACATCTTATAAATTTTAACACCAAAGTTTTTAAATCTAATCTTAAAACGTTTAAAGAGGCGTGCGGCCTGGACCTGGACGCGCATTATTTATTTACTATAAAACTTTAAAACAGTTATATTTAAGTACGTTTTTTTTCACTTTTTCTGTTCAAATTAGTTTCGACGCAATTTCTATAGGCTGTTTGTTTTATTTTATTGTTTGTCACCGCACACTTTTAATACTCTTTTACACATTTGTTAGTATCGGAACGACGTGGAGTTCTGCACGAAACGCTTGTTTTAATTATGAATCATCACACTGCGCATAATTTCTTTACATAATGCGTTACAGGTGTTGACAGTTGAAAGTTCTTTATGATTGATTCTTGAAAACTTAATTTACCTTAATAACTCGTTGACTAATCGAGTGAGTATGCATTTGACTTCCTATTAAATTTTCTTTGAAGAAAGATTTTTGTTCCGTTTGTAATACTTTTTAAATCTGCATAAGTCGGCCTGATTTTACACTTATTTAAGAAGTGAAACGGTTACACGCCCAATTTAGGAAGTTACATAATAAACAGTGTATTACATTATATCATAATAGTGTGTGGATTAAATGTTTTTTACGTGTAGGTATTTTATTCAATGAAAAAAATATATTTTTAAATAATGTAAAATCTGTATGATACCGTAATCAATAAGTACTTATTGTATAATTAGAATAGAATTTTACAGCTGTTAAAATTTTGACAACATTTAACGTTGTTAATCAACGGTTTAACTTTAAATGCAACAACAAAAAAAAATTGTTTTTGTGACTGAAAATTCACAGACTTTCTAAGTTTTTATGATTAACCGTGGGATAATTGTCCGCGTTCCTAAGAATATTCTCATGCTCTTTTACCATTATCGTTTTTTTCTATCAAGTCGAGAACTTTTAATGGTAAGTGTAAAGTTAATCTGTTTTGAATTTAAAAGAGTTAAAGTGCTGAAATTGCAAAATAAAAAAAAACCGCTCATAACCAAACAGTCAAAAAACTGTAAGTTTGGTTCGAATATCTCGAAAACTGGTTGAGATATTGTAAAAAATATGCTAGTGATTTTCTTAATCAGCGTTAAAAAATACCCATGAATCACATTTCAAATTTAATCCATCACAACGGAAACCCTGTAACAGACGACTTCGACGGCGACTACGACGCATCCTAGAAACCAAACTGTAATTTGTTTGAAAAATGTTTGTTCTCTTTCTCTTGAAAACCTATGATTTTAAATCCTAAAAAGATATTGGAATTGTTGTATGATTTTTGTGATGTTGTTTCAAGGTCAAAACATTAACATATTCTAGTCTAAGAGAACTCTTGGTCGAATCAGTTTATACGGTTTTAAAATGTAACGGTTATTGAACTAGCCTACAAATTTACATATTATCACATCTTGTCACTAATTATCAGCACTTAAAAAAAATATTTTTGTATACCTTCAATTAGCAGTTTTCTATGCTCAGATAATAATCTACTAGTAGTTTTAATTTTTACTCCACAACTTATAAATAAGGTTTTCAAACTGATAATTTTAATTTTAACACACCTTTTTTTCCACTTTTTCGATGAAATTTTGTTTCTATCAAAAATTAAGTTGCGTTTGTGGCCCTGTTAAACGTTTAATTGTGTTTTTTCGAGAAATGTTTTATATCGCCGCACCGGTTCGGATACCCTTTAAAAGTTTGTTAGTATAAGAACGATGTGGAGTTCTGCGCAAAACGCTTGTTTTTGATTTTTTCACTTCAAGGGAAACGGTTAAAAGGCCCAGGAATTATTATTATTATTGTATTTACGGAAAAATTTAGATTTAATAACTAAAATTGGGTTAATTGTTGTAAATAACGCACAGTGGGAAAAGTAGAAAAAACCTAAAACCTGAACAATTTCTAGATTACTTTAATTTTAACGTTTCTGCTTTATGTAACACCCAAATTTTGTTTTGTAGTAGGTATTAGATTTTAATGATTAACTTTCTACATCGTTTATGAGTTTTAATAGTAATACACAAACGTGCAAACATGTATTTTATTAATCGACTGTTTAATTAGTCGCATAATTGCATTTTGCATTGTAAGGGAAAGTAAGTAACACAGGTAATACGGTATAGTACGTTACAGCATTTTAAGACGGATTTTCTATGGTCTCGACTTCATCTTTTAGCAGGTCATCATAAATTTTTCTTTTCGTTATTAGAATTTTAGTACACGCATTGAAAAGTTTTGCTATTAAGTTTAACCAATTTTGATTTTTTATTAATCATAAATAAATGTCAATGAAACAAAAGAATTTCGACTCGATTATAATTTATAATGATGTGGTGATCATAGTATCAAGGGACGAAAGTGCATTGTTAATCCTGAGAGTGATCTTAATTCGCCTGGAGCGAAGTCAGGGTTTATCACTTTCAATTATTAATCTTTATTCGGATGAAATTTTGCCTTGGAGATTTCAATATTGATGTTTTAAAACATGACAGTTATCTGTTTAATAGACTTAATACTTTAATTGAATCATTTAATTTAAAACAAATCATTGTACAACCCACTAGAATCACAGAATTTTCTTCTACCCTCATTGATCTAATTTTTTGTCTTGTCGATGCACCTGTTGAGGACTCTGGGGTACTTGCTGTGCACAATATTGCGGACCATGCCCTTGTTTACTGCAATATTTCGATACAGATTCCAGTGCGTGTCTCTATTCTGCGTACGTTTAGGAATTTGAAAAATATTAATTGCGAGTATTTTCTTTGCGATCTTTATGCTATTATTCCTTGGTATCATATTTTGATATTAATAATATAGATAATAAATTGGATTTTTTCAATAATAATATGGCACTTTTATTTGACATGCATGCACCATTTATCATCCGTAAGTTCCATAAACCATTTAAACCATGGATCACCGATAACATAAAGTTTATGATATCCTTGCGCATAAAGCTTATAAAAATTCAAAAAAACATCTGCTTTGGTTGACTGGAATTTCTATAAGCAACTCAGAAATTACGTTAATTTTGCAATTAAAATGGAGAAAAGTGTTTCTTAAGTTCAGCATTTAAATCATGCGATCGCCGAGATGTATGGAAATCTTTTAATAAACTAAACATTTATTCCAATAAAAAAAGCTACTCTCTGCCACCTAATATCGGTGATCCCAATCTAATAAATAATTACTTTTCTTCAGTTCAAATAGAAAATGACCCTGATTCAGAACTTTTTAATTTTATAGTAGTAACCTACATGAAAATGTTGCAGATGTTTTTGAATTTGTTGACATAACAGAAACTGACATCGAACGTGTTATCAATTCTCTCTCTTCGGGCGCAGCCGGGTCAGACGGCATTTCTCTTGACATGCTTAAAATGTGCTGTCCTCATATATTACATTACATGCGCCATAATATTAATACCATATTTTCTGTTGGTGATTTTCCTTCCTGTTGGAAAATTGCTAAATTAATTCCTATATCTAAGAAGAGTAACGTCGCGGCTCTTGAAGATGTTCGGCCTATTAGTATATTACCAGTGTTCTCTAAAATATTCGAGAAGTTGGCATCTGTACAGCTTTGGCGTTACCTGAATGATGGCTCTTTCATTCCTGACTATCAATCTGGATTTTGCTCTGGTTATTCTTGCACGGGTACATTACTTGATGTAACGGACGAAATTTTTCGATCTATTGATGTTGGTGAGGTCTTCGCGCTGGTTCTAGTTGATTATTCCAAGGCTTTCGACACTCTTAACCACAAATTGCTTATCTCTATTTTGCATTACATAGGTCTTGGAAAGGTGGCCCTTCAACTGGTTTCAAATTATTTCAAGGATAGAAGTCAGATTGTTGCTTTAGACGGTTTATTTTCCTCGTCGGTTATCATTAAATCAGAAGTGCCACAGGGGTCGATCCTGGGACCTTTGTTTTACATTATTTATACTTCTAATATTTATAAACTTTTATCAATCCAAATAAATGCTCCCTTATTCTATTTGGCAGACGTAAAGACCGAGATATTGTATCTAACTCTTTTAATATTCACATTAATAATACATATCTTCCTGTTGTTGCTAAAATAAACAATTTGGGAATTTTGATGGATTCTGATCTTAAATTTACACAACACGTAACAATGCTTCTAAGGAAAGCTTATTCGACTCTAAAGCTGTTCTATGCTAACCGACACATTTTAAATGTATCTGCAAGAAAGACCCTTTGCGAATCGTTAATATTGTCCAATTTTAATTACTGTGATGTTGTATTATAATAAGTGTTTGGATAATGTAGATAGAAAGAGAGTTCAGGTGATGCAAAACAGATGTTTACGGTTTATTTATAATATTCGAAAACGCCAACATATTTCTCACACATTAGTGGTGGCTGGCTGTCAATGGTGCAACGAAGGGTCCTTCATTCTCTATGTTTTTATCATAAAATTTTGACCACCAAAACACCGCCACACCTGTACAATAAAATTAGATTTAGAACAGACGTGCATAACATTAATATTAGAAGAAAGAATGCCTTAGGTTTACCAACTTTTAACCTGGAACAATTTAAGAAATCGTTTTCTTATAACATATGCATGTCTTACAATAAACTTAAACCTGATACAATTAAAACTTCTTCTTTGTCTACATTTAAACATAATATTAAGTTAAAGTTATCCAGAGGAGACTTGACAAATGTAAGTAAGTATTACATGAGCCTTTATTTCTTTTTTTTTATAATCAGTTTCTTGTTTTTTTCTGGAGCAGAAAGCTTTGTTGAGGTTGCGTTTTAGAATCTTTTCTTTAAATAATTATAAAATTTTTAAATTTTGATTATTTTTCTCTGTGCTAGGATTTAAGTGCAGACTTATACTTATGGTTCCGGTGTGGTTACATTGGTAGCTAATCAGATGGTTGCCTGTTGCAGCTAGTCTGTTCCCTTAACCATTTGGCTTCTTATTTAATTTATTTTGTAATATAGATTTATTTGCTAATAATTTGAAACATTTATTTTTTTTGTTTTGGTATTTCGTATGGCATCTGATTTGTGTTATGAAGCCAATAAACGTTTATTATTATTATTATTATTATATAGTGTTTTGTGCACTCCAGTTTTTGTTTGGTATAATTAACAACTTTAAAAAAAATAAATCCATACAAAAATGAATTGCAGTTAATAATAATTTTAATTTTACAGTAAAACATATTTTTTAATGTTAATACAAAACATGGTAGAACAAATAAATTTTTCAAATTAAATACGTTTGTAATTAAGTGATTTACTTCGTATGTTGCTATAGATACAACATGTTTATTTTACTTTGAATTCCTTGGGATTGTGAGTCTACTTTAATTCCCTTCAGATTTAAAATTGTACTTTAATCTTCGAAAAAAAAAAAGACTAGTCTTTGAGTGCATAAAATACATTAGTAATGACATTGTGATCACTACAGTATCCTATAGTTTGAACAAATAAACAATAACAACAACGAATTAAGCTTACAAGTAATATACGTAGTACGAATTCATAAATTGAGATTTGTTGCAGGAAATGTGGACATCGTAAATGGCAATTTAAAGCTAATTCTCGGATTAATTTGGTCGTTAATCGTGCGATATCAAATCGGACGCTCAAAATTCCCCCGCGCAAGTTAATGCTGGCGTGGTTACAAGCCGTCTTGCCTGAATGCAAAGTCCACAATTTAACAACCGATTGGAATTCTGGAATATTGTTATCAGCTCGTAGATTATTGCAAACCAGGATTATTCCCAAATTGGAGAAAATTAGGTAACTTATTTCTACTTGAAAAAAACACCATTTATTTCTACAATCTTGTTTAGATAAGCAAAACGGAATCGAAAACTGCCGGAAATCCATGAGCATTGCCCAACAGGAGCTTGGAATTCCTGCTGTACTCGAACCCGAATATTTAGCGTCGCCATGGCTAGACGAACTCTCTGGGATGACTTATTTATCCTACTTTATGAAACCTGGATCTCCAGGTTTCCACGCCACCTTAAGATGGGTCAATTCAAGACTTGAAAGACCGGTGCAGAATTTCACGGTAAATTATTTTAAAGTATTGCCGAATTGAATTTAACGGGTTTATTTTTAGTCTGATTGGAATGACGGCAAAACGATATGCGAGATTATAAGGTCGTTGGGAGGATCTGCGCCAGCAGCAGATAAACCAAGAAATGATCCAAGTTATTGGGAATCTAATTTACAACAAGCGCTTGACGCCGGAAGAAGACTTGGTAAGTTATCAAAAACACATTCTGCAATCTAATTTGCATAGAATAACCTTGAATATTAAATTATGTTTATGATTTTATGCATGTTAATTTTTAAAAATATTTCTTGACAAAGCTGACAGCGTAAACAAGATGCTAATGCATTTTTAAGGTGTTGAACCAATTCTATCTCCACGAGACATGGCCGATGCCCACGTTGAACATCTAGGTGTAATGGCTTATGCGGCTCATTATCAGTGGATACCAGAACGACCACTTCTACATGATCTAATTAACGTTAGATTAGATAGTACTTCTGGTCGAGTTGGAGAACCGGTAAATAATTCATTTGCGAGCCTAATCTGATCGTTATTAAAACAAAAACGAATTGCAGACTCATTTTGAAATACACTTATTGGATTCGGCTCTTTCTTATAAGAATCTTGCTGCAGATGTTAGAGCACCTGATAACAAATTGTATATGGTCAAGAATTTAAACCGTGGAAAGGTTTGTTTGTTCCCAACAAAATGGGAATGCATGAAATTGTTGTTTTGTACGAATCTCAAGAAGTATCTACCGGTCATTACTTTAGGGTATTGCCCCCTTTGGTTGAAGTTGCACCACCTGGTATGGCACCTTGTGCTTTGGGTTCTCTTGTTCAAGTTCTTGTTAACGCAACTGGTATGTATACTACAATTGATTTGATTGCATTTTTACAAAACACTGTTACTAGGTGCGCCACGCAAGGAAGATATTAGAGTAATTGCTTACAGTCCTCACGGGCGTCCGTTGAACTGCCCTTTGAAAACTGTGGATGATACTAACAGTGCCACATTTAAACCTGACGAACCAGGGGAGTGGAGAATTGAAATTACATATCAAGGCAAACAAATTCAGGTACTTTAAATTAATATATTTGTACAAATTCTTCATTCCTTTCTAATGTTTATTTTAGGAGGACCATTCACGTGCTCAGTTTTTTGATCCTAACGGTGTTCACGTGGTCGGTTTGGAAGAAGCTTTACCATTAGTTCCGCATATAATTGACGTCGACTGCACCGGTGTTGGTGTACCTGGAGAAGTTTTTGCCGATATTGTACACGACAAGCGATCAGTACATTGCCGCATCGAAAAAGCCGACAATTCCGGATTTGTGTATAGAATACATTTCACCCCGAAAAACATTGGAAAACATAGAGTAAGGCCTTGTAACAAATACCTACAACAATGTTTACAAACCACAGTTTTAGGTTTATATTTACTTTAATGGTTACGATGTGAAAGGATCGCCGTTTATGATGCGAGTAGGCACACAAAGGCGTTCCAAATCTTCAAACAATAGTCCAAACTCCACTTACAAGCAAAGTCCTACTCCATCCAGTCGTCTGAATACACCAAGTCCAATTTTATTAAACTCCAGTTACAATAGTACAAATAAAACGTCAAAATACAGAGAAACCGCTAGTCCTAGTTTTGGAAATAACTACCAAAAAGTAGTAACAACGGAAAATCGTTTATTAACAAGTTCTCCTAGCTTTGATGATCGACTGAGACCAAACAGTCCAGGTCTATTCCGCGTATCAGTAGCCCTTCTCTGGCCCTCGTGCTCAAAGTCCAAGTTATCGCGGTCAAAGTCCAGATTACATATCCAGCAAAAACTAAATGAACGAAGATATGAAACTGCAAGTCCAAGCTTTGCCAAGAAAACTGATTATGATTCAAATTACACAAATAAAATGACTTCACTACGAGTATCCGATGCCCGCAGCCTAATTTTTGTAGAACGCCGTAGTCCCAATTTAGGTTATACTTCACATCGCGTTATGATAAAACGGAATCTAGAGTTTACACGACTAACAACTACGACCAAAGGAATTCGGGCGTTGACACAACACCAATTATAAAAGTCTCGGGTGATAACGATCACTCAGCCAGACGTGACTCATGGGACGCGATCGCTATAAACACGCAATATTTTGTCACATCGTAGTCTCGAATCCGTTGCTAATTTAACGGAACCGCAATTAGAAAAAGATTATAAACAGAGACAGGTTGAAGAAAGTGAAACGGTTGTTAAGCGCGAACAAAGTTACTTACAGAATTATTCGTCGTTGAATACGCAGAACTATTCGGTCGGTGAAAAGTCATATGATAATTACTACAAAGACACGGCGAAACCAGATGGTGCTTCTGCTATTAAAGTGCAACCAGTTCCGGATGGTGTATTGGGCCAACCGGTAGAATTTGAAAGTAAGTTGTTTTTAGAAAACTTAACGCAATCATTTATTATTCCTCTGTAGTTGACGGCAGTAGAGCTGGTTCTGGAGATTTAGAAATTTTGGTAGAAGGTGGCAGAGTCACATCAAGCGTGAGAAGTCTAGGAGGACAACGTTTCAAAGCTGCATTTACGCCTCATCAGGCTTTATCACATCGCGTCGATATTAGATTCAATGGCGAAACAGTACCCGGTAAGTCGTTGTTATTTAATATCTAAATCAATTTTTTTACTGTACTTTTGATTGGCTGCCGAGTAATATTTGGAAGTACAAGTCCACGGTAAAGCATCTTCTTGATTAAATACTGTTATTAACTGGCGTTGAATTCTCAATGTATACAAAAATGTTTATCAATTGAAAAGAAAATTCGGAAAAGATCAAAATATGATATAAATTCCTTGGTTGAATAAGCATTGCATCTTACAGTTTATATCAATTATATTTGATGGCCTAGGTATCAATAAACAGCATATACTGAAGTGCTCAATATTAAAGGTAGCAACTGTGTTTTGCTACACATTTTTAAATTATACTTCATAATAACAAACTGCTCCAATCTAATCATCCCGCATTCAAACGTTGATAGATTGGAAATTAATTCATTTTTATTACCTATTTATAAACCAAAACCTCTTACTTCTTTAATTGAGGAATTTGACAATGTGGTTTCGCCTAGATAGTAGAAATTTGATACATCAACTGTATACCCAACGGGAGCAGATGAATAAGAATGTTCAATCGGCTCAGAAATTTTGAGTTGCATTATTTTAACATGTAGCTTGAACTATTTTATACTTTTTTTCGGTTTCAAACTTGAACGAAAATCATAGAAGTACCTATGGCTTAAAATTTTAATCTTTACCTAAACAAGTTTTCTAGTCGAAAAAATTATAATGTAGTTCAAGATTTAAATGTTTATAAAAACACTCTTAATATGCATTTTGAATTGACTTTCATTTTTGCAAATCATTCCACATTTCTGTTTTATTTTAGTCCAGAAGTGCGCGATAGTATAATTTAATTTTAATGCATCTCTTTTAAAGCACAGTTCTAATAAATTTAGCTGTCTTTGAAGGTTATTAATTACCATTTGTGATTTAAAATAAGAACGAATGTGGCAGTCATTGTTTCATCATAGATGGTTAGATGTGCACTAAGGGATTTTATAGGGGCGGGTATGTACTCATTTAGAAATTTGACTAAAAGGTGTCTGTCGGCGACTTAAACCAGGTCGGCGAGGTTATACTTTGCCAAAATCTTTGTGTAGGTTTTGTTTGATTTTAAAAGTAGTTCATGGTGATGTACCTTCAAAGTCTTTCAAGATTTTATCAATGATTCTGAGTATTTATTCGATACAAGTTTTTGAGAAATTGACAGTGTTGAAGCAAAAGCTCTGCATTGTATGTTAATTTCTAGAAGAATCAGCTGATAGTAGTAGATATTATTTTAGTAACGTTAAAAAAAGGTGTTATGTCAGTTAAAAAAACCGCTATGTACTGCTCATAACCAAACTTACGGCCAAAATACTGTAAGTGTGGTTCGAATATCTCGAAAACTGGTTGAGAGATTGTAAAATGCTAGTGATTTTCTTAATCAGCGTCGAAAATACATATGATCCACAACTAAAGTTTTTTTTGTTCATTCAATTTAAAACTACATTTTCAGTATTTATTGTAAATGGTTATGGGCTCAGGTGTTTACAAAAGACCATTTTATTCAAGAAAAGAATAAATTCTAATAAAAAAGTGTTGATTGTGAAGTGTCGTCGAATAGCCTGCAGATGGATTTGACCTTAGCCGCCGAGGCAGACTGACCAATTTGGAAACGAAGGATTCACGACCTACTTGATTACCAATAAGGTGCATTGACGATATTGACAACAATGGAAACAACAGAAGCGCTGAAACGACAATTTGAAGCAACGTCTAAAGATCAACTGTTTCAAATATGTGAAGCTTTTTTTCGCTTTCAGTTGGACGTCTGGTGAAAATGTTTCACTACACATAGCTAAGTTGAGAAGTCTCTGAGTGATCTCTTCAATGTAAACGTTTAGTTGGATGCTGTTGACTAAAGATACAGAAAATACGTATGACGAGTTGATTACACAGCTGTGCATGTTTGAAAGAAAAAACAAAAAAAAGCAGCACTGACAAATTTTCTCAAGAAGCTTTAGTTGCAAAAAGCGAGATACAAAGCAAGACGCAAAAAAGAGGCCGAGAGCAGGTACGACCTGTAATTATAGTGGTAATTCCATGCAAATGGGTATACAAAATGAAAATCAATCCAGATGGTTCATTCAATCGGACTAGACATAAAAGGATTCAGTCAACCCAATGGTATTGAATACAGTCAAACTTTAAATTCAATAGCAAGAATGTGCTCTATAAGTTTAATTTTAAGTATAGTTGTAAGTGAGTAGATGTATTTAGTTCAGTTTGACGTATCTACAGAGTTTTATACGATAACCTTAAAGAGGTTATCTACATGCAGTATCCAAAGGGCTACAATGATGGTACTGGTAAAATATGCCAACTTCAAAAAAAGATTGTATGGTTAAATACAGGCCCGAGATACTGATTTAAACGTTTAGCAATTATCTCATCAGCCTTGGCTTCAAAGTAGCCCATATGTAGGTTTATACGAAAAGAAAATAGGCAACAATATCATCATCGCTCTGTACGTATAGATGATGATTTAGTTAACTCTACAGATCCTCAAGATTTGAAGATTTTCTTCAAGATTACTTCTCAAAAGGCTTCATACTTTCTAGGACTAGAAATCGAGCAAACAGATGATCATATCACAATTATTGCTCGTGTTTGCTAAAAAGATCTTAGTAAATTGGTTAGATTGCAAATCAGTTCTACGCAAATGTTTAAAGCTTCTGAGAGTTCTCAAGCAGAGAAAGAAAAATTCCAAAACCTAAAATTTCTCTTACAGACAAGCTGTCGGCATATTGATTTTTGATGCTGGGAACACAACCTGATCTAGCTCGCGGTGTTGGATTTTTATTGAGATCGCTTGAAAATCCATCATTCGAAGATGAAACTAGAATAACAATAGTTTTCCGCTACATAACAGGCACACTTATGAAAGGAATTATCTATACTCGTAACGTAAAAAGAGGTATTCTTGAATCTTACAGTAATGCTGATTTTGGTGGATGAGCGAAACTGGTCGTTCTACTTCTGTTGTTGTTGTCAAGTATGCTGGAGGGTAATTTCATGGCTGAGTCAAAGACACTCTATTGTAGCAACTTCTACTACTGAAGCTGAAATCATTACAGCAATCGAAGCACATAAGGAAGTTACTTGGCTCTCGAGATTATTCAAAAATATTGTAACTTTGAAGCATGTTCCAATAGTTGAGGTAGACAACTCAGTAGCAGTAAAACTGAGCTAACATCCAGAGTTTCATCAACGAACAAAACATACCGGTATAAAGCACTTCTTTATAAGAGAGAAGAAAATCTAAGGTGAAGTAGCAGTATTGTTTTAGTAACGTTAAAAAATGTTGTTATGTCAATTAAAAGTACACTGTAATTTTAAAAAATTAGAACTGGCGAACGTTTTTTATGATATATGGGCTTCGATTTTACACATTTTATAAAAAGTTGGAAATACCGAATTACTTGTTTAGTTTGCCAGGGCCGGACTAAGCTTTTACAACTGAGTGCTTCTAATGTTACATTTTCTGGACAATGAATAAGAATACTTTTTTAACTTAAGGTTCAAGCTACTTAAATTTATCACTTTGGCTCTGGCCTGGCAAACTAAACAAGGTAATTATGATTCAAGGACATTATTTTAAATGGTCCTTACTATAGTGTCCATATTAAATGTTTGTAAAATTCCATCAAATAATTCAACAGTTATTAAAGAGAAACTTATTTCCAGAGAGTTCTTCAGGGGAAATTTTTTAAAGGACTTGTTATCTTATTTTTTCATGCTCTATCCGAATCTTAGAGATTTCCTACTTTTTTCCGGACACCCTGTATAGGTTAGACATCAATATTCCTTGCCCGCGAATGCTTGTAAATCCTTTGCGGTGTATTACTTAATTATAGTCAATCACTTATTTGATCTCATTTAGAATGAACTTCTTTACTGGAAGAGACATCCGAATGGATGACTGTAAGCGTTATCGTTCAAGTTTTGTTCTTCATCTTGTATTGAATTTTCATTTTCCTTTAGTTAAGTGATTTGCGAGTACCTACTATTAATTTGTCTTTGTTACTATACATAATCTGGTTGTTTAATCAATCTATACTTGCATTTCAGATCGAGTACTTGTCCGGTAGTTTTGCACTGATTGATTTCTAATGTGAACAATGATTATAAACGGTAAAAGAATTCCAAAAATAATGTCAAAACTATTAAGGAATCAGATCAAAGTTAGATAAGTTCAGCCGATTTTTAAAATGTAATTATGATAAAAAAACTGATGAACGCTTTGCTTTCAAGAGCAAAAATACAATCTACCGTTAATCTACGTTTAATTACATTTGGTGCTAAATAAAATATTAATTAATATTACGGCGTCAATATGCAACTCTAGAATTCAAAATAAAGACACCTTGTAGTAAAAAAATAAACTAGTTTTATATTGCAAAGAGCACTTGGAAATTCGAACACATAACAATGACAATAAAATCGCGTAATGGTAATAGAACCTTTACTTTATTTTGCATAATTCTTACAACAATAAAAACATTAAGTAAATATTCGAATGAATAGAAAGTAAATCTTATTTTTACAACAATTATCAAAAACACTAAATTAAAAAAAAAAGATTTGAATATACATGTTTTATTTTGAATTTTTTTTTGTAACTTCCTGTATTTTCAAAGACGACGCCAAAATTAGTACACATATGTTTTTAAGGTGATAAGTAAAAAATTTACTAATACAATAATTACAACCCACCGCTTTGGTTCTGGTACAACTTTTATTACATCTCGCATCTCACTAAAGGAAAAATAATTAAGAAATGACATTTTTAGATTTAAATTATAATAGTAACAAAATCTAGTTTTTTTCTATCAATTGAAATACACAAAAACAAAGTGGCAGCACTAGCTTTTGTTACTGTTGATGGTTAGTCGTTTTAAGTAAAAATATGACATTAAACAAGACTTTTAAATCAAAACAGATGCTCCTTCATTATGTAGAATAAAATGTGACCTTACTTGGGCGATTAAAAAAATATGGGACGAAATTCCAAATGGGTGGGTTGTAACTACCGCCCTCTAAAAGTTACGCAAACATTAGTAACAAGTCTATATTATTTGGAATCTTAAAAACCTAAGTGTACAAATCGTGATGGCGATGCTATGAAAAGATAAAAAGTTATTAAAGAATTTCAAAATGTGTGTGTTCAAATTTTGGACGAGAAACCCTAAGGACACGAACATACACGAACCCGACCAACCAAATGGGAAAACCTGAACATGCACGACCACACCCACGAGAAAAGCTGACACATAGATCATCCACTCATTTTAAATTTTGGTGCCAAATTTGCCATCCGAGCACATAAACCTACATGATCACACACCATCACCCACGGAAACACACGAATACACACACAACTACAGCTGCAGTATTTTTTTATTCGGAATTCCTTAAGTAGTAGAGATGAAGATGTATCAATTCTCTGTGTCAGGAAGGCGATCGCTGGACTCTTTTGTTGGAAGGAGGGTTTGTAAAATCAAACTAAGATAGTTCTAGTATTTTGGCAACGTTTCAGGATGAAAATAGTATTGTATTAGTCCGCATATTTTTGAAAATTAAGATTTTTTACTAACTGGGCTGAATTTCTCATACTACGTGCTATACACATTTTTTAATTTGTTAATTATCGACAACGCAATAGTTAGGAGCTAATACGATAGATCAGAAAATTTTAAATTTGTATGATATTTGAATGAAGCTTGTTTAAAAAAATATATAATTATAGTTCTTGTAGAACTTTGTTTTAAAAATAACTAAGTTCACCTAGATCTAATGTAGCATGAAAATTTTAATATCAATTTAATAGTCTACGATAATAAAAGTTTATTTTTATTTTTACTATCACCGCCCGTTTTCCGGTCCATTACTTATACAACACCTTATAAATAATTGAAAACGGTTTCCCGCAATGGTAAGAATTACGTCAACACTTCTAAATTACTTTTGAAGGACAAACTACGTATGTTGATGTTTATTTTAAGACACTTTTAAATGTGCAATTGTAAATTACGACTTCAACTGTTATTCAATCATAAACAACTTCGGAAATGCGTATAATCAAGTCATCAATTTATTGATTATATTTTTTTTTTAAATGGGACTTTGTGCTTTTCAACTAGGTACCTATAACGTATGTCTCAAAAGTTTTGGCACAAATTTCAACTATGATAAAAATGATTTTTAAAATTCAAAGTATTTGCTTGACTGTGTATAAAAAGTGGTTTATTGTTCTGTCATTCTAATGACAGTTTTTGACATTCATTGTTTCGTAATGTCTTATAAATTAGATGTTAGAAAAAGCGTTTATAATTTGATTGGGCGGATGCCTAAAGCTGAAATAGTTCAAATTTTTGAAAACCAAAATATTTCGCGCATGGTGATATATCGTGCAATTGTCGAGTGTGAGCAGGGTATATAATGCCTTAAAAGTGTGTAATGACGGCTGGGAAGCCCAAAAAGTGTAACAATTAAGGAGGATCTTTAGTAAACTTCGGGAGATTAATATACAAACGGTCCAAGGTTTGGTGTGAGATGTACGCAGAAGACTACGTATTGTTGAAGACCATGGACCTTTACATTTAATTTGAAATGAACATTTTGTTGTTTATAAGCCTTTTACTTAAACTAATTAAACCCGTTCTGAAAAATTGTGGTAAACCGTCTGATCTATGCCAAAACTTCTTGTGCCAAAACTTTTGAGACATCCGTTATTACGTATTTTAATTTTGAAGCTACATACCTATCCAGTTGGATTCATATTATCATTATAACACATTACAATCATAAGTGTGGTATTGTTGAATATGTTTTCTAAGGGCTGCCAAAAAGTTGTTCTTATACAGGGTTTTCAAACCTAAGTCGGCACTATGCTAACTTTGTTATTATTAGAGCTACAGGGTTGGTTAAATAGGAAAACTAGTAGCATTTGTTTCTCTCATCACTATGGTGAAAACAGAATAAAAATCGAACATCGCGTTCACGAGTTATGTCAAATTGTTCCATTTTTTCAAATGGGACACCCTGTATACAATATTCTCAATCGATAGAAAATTGATACTCAACAAAAGTGTCCCATTATTTTTTATCCAAATCCCCATCTTATAGGTACATAAGATGGGGAGTTATTGACGGTTTCAAACGGAAAATTTTTTCACTTTTTTCCGATAAATTAAAGTTAGTACTTTACAACTAAAAGCAATTCACGAATCTTGTATAAGGAAAACAACAAAAAATTGTTAGTGCGATTTTAATGAAACTTACTATTTAAACGTTAATTATTTATTTATTTATTTGTGTGGTACATTACTATTTTTGTATGGTGATGTAAGTATTGCATATGGTACCCCAGAAGATCAGTATAAACCTGTATAGTGTGGTAACGAAACCGTGTGCAATTGTGGATTGGTTCGTCGGCAAAGCATTTGCTTCAAAGTGTAGGAAAACCACTAAAACCTAAACATGCCAACCCATACACAACTTAGTATTTATAATACAGGGTGGTGCTTTTGAAAACGGGTCATAGGGATTTAGCATTGTGAACTGGTTTTTTTCGAATTCCTGCTCGCCCTTTCAAGTGACAAAAATGGTTTTGGTATCCAAACGCAGCTAAAATTATTGCGCATAGCGCTCGCTATCATAAATCAGCGGATACACGGTCTTTTTGAAAATGCATCAATAAAAATTAGTAATTTTTGATGTTTATTTATTGATTTAATTTAGTTCTAATATCATTCGAAGCTGTTTCTTTGGAATAAAGCTTTTATTTGCTTATTAATGACTTTTCTTTTAGCCTTATTGTCAAAACGTAGGAATGTTGATTGTTTCTGGCAACCCAATACTATTTTTTCTTTTTATTTTTATTGACAAATTTTTGAAAAACAATTCAGCTGACTCCCAATAGCAACAGCTGTACGGACTAATTTTAGCTTCATTTTGATACCAAAACCATTTACCTATGACCCGTTTTCACAATCACCACCCTGTATATAAGAATAAATAAAAACACAACATATAACAGCACAGTCATTGCATGACGACATATAATGGACCGGTCCAAGTGCCAGTCACGACAATGACAAAAAATACAAGGTTAAAGAAATAGCAAACAAAATAATGGAAAAATTCAAATTAGTAGCAGTAGCAGTTCTGTTAAAATATTTTCAAGATGGTGACACTTCCGGTTATAGGAAGTAGGTGTCAAGTTGCTTATTTTAAATGGAACAACCTATATATTATTCTATTTTTGGATTTTGCACAAAATTGTAGACACATTTTGTGTATAATGTCCTATACCTAAGTCTAACTGTTTTGAACTTATTTTAAATTTTATGTCAAAAATGACGTTTTCAGGCCTAAACAAAATTATAAAATTTTCCTATACTAATGCCTTTATTATTTAATTGAAATAGGTTTCTTGTAGCAGGGGACCTATTTTAGTGGGCTATGTCGAAATTTTGATAATAAATTAATACAGGACGATAAAAAAGGATTAAAATTAAATTCAAAAAACACGTCAAAAGTCATTTTTTTAAATGCAAGCACCATGTTTTTATAATTTTATCTTATTTAGCATCAAAAATAAGGTTGACTTTGTACAAGGTTGTCTATTCAAAAAATTCATGGTTTTTGAAATATTGGCAATTTAACATTTTTTTTGTTGCACAAATGCTATTGATTTCTTTTTAATATGAATGGTTATTCCTAGTTGGCCATGATGGCGTTAGAAAACAATCATCTGTCAAGGATATGTCAAACTGTGTGTATCAAACTAAGAAATGCCAACAGTTAACTGTACCGACTGTAGTGTTAAAGTGCATATCGTTATCAAAGCGATAACTTATTATGCTTGAAACACACGTGTGTCGATAAAGCCAAGTAATTACTTGTACAGTATTACACATGTAACGAAAGAACATCTGGCTTTATCGACACGTGTGTTTCAAGCATTTAAAGTTATCGCTTTGGTAACGATATGCACTTTTAGCATTCACAGTCGGTACAGTTAACTGTAACATGTTCTTAATATAACTTTATCACATTGTCCATAAATAATAAATAAATTTAAGTAATCTTCGTTTGTATAATTTAAGCGTCCCGGCATGATTATTGAAAATTTTAACAGTTTGACATATCCTTGACAGATGATTGTTTTCTAACGCCATCATGGCCAACTAGGAATAACCATTCATATTAAAAGAAATCAATAGCATTTGTGCAACAAAAAAAGTTAAATTGCCAATATTTCGAAAACCATGAATTTTTTGAATAGACAACCTTGTACAAAGTCAACCTTATTTTTGATGCTAAATAAAATAAAATTATAAAAACATGGTGCTTGCATTTAAAAAAAAATGACTTTTGACGTGTTTTTGAATTTAATTTTAATCCTTTTTTTGATCGCCCTGTATTAATTTATTATCAAAATATCGACATAGCCCACTAAAATAGGTCCCCTGCTACAAGGAAACCTATTTCAATTAAATAATAAAGGCATTAGTATAGGAAAATTTTATAATTTTGTTTAGGCCTGAAAACGTCATTTTGACATAAAATTTAAAATAAGTCCAAAACAGTTAGACTTAGGTATAGGACATTATACACAAAATGTGTCTAGAATTTTGGGCAAAATTCAAAAATAGAATAATATATAGGGTGTTCCATTTAAAATAAGCAAGTTGACACATACTTCCGGTATAACCGTAAGTGTCACCATCTTAAAAATATTTTAGCGGAACTGCCCCCGTCGATGTTAGTATACTACAAAATTTTCAAATTTTTCCCATGTACAGTTTTTCTATAATCTATCGATGGCGTTCCCGGTGGAATACCCTGTATAATCAGGTTAATTTGATTAGATCGTGGACAAGGCAAAATGACACTTTATAGGTTTAGAGAAACCTATTTTTAAAATAAATGTTTGTATTTTTTACGTGTATTCTTACCGACGCGGCGTTTCAATTATAGAAATACAGAATCACTTGACCTTTATTCGGCACTATCTTTTTATTATGCAACGAGAAATAATTTTTAGTATATTAAATTAGAGCTTCTATTATTATAAATGGAAAAATGTATTTTTACCGTTTTTAAGTCCTAATTAATACGTATGAGCTTAACATTAACATTAACGAAAATAAATTAAAATTAAAGGTAACTAATAGTAGTACATAACCTTTAGCGCGGCATCGATGATGAATTATAGTAGTATTATACAGTCAAGGTTGTGAAGTCTGTCATTATCGCCTTAGCAAATAAGGTGCGTAGGCAATAATGGACTTCACAACCATGGTGTATATACTACTTTTCCACTACTAGCCAAATTTAAGCCAAAAATAAAAATAAATATTTTTCTTGTAAAAAATCAAGTAGCACAGGAATGCAAATAAATCAAAAGCATTAAAAGCTACATACGTTGATAAACCAACTGCAACTGTTTCACTAAACACTTGTGTGGTATATTCCACCTTCATTTTCTGAAAGTTATTCGGGGTAATATGTAAATTAGTTGATGCAGGAGCCAATCGCAGCGGTTTAGATTTGTCTGCATGTAGAAATTTTTAATGTCTTTCCAAGATGCTTTTTTCTTATTAAAGATTATATCGTATTTAATCAAGTTATTTTGCACCGACTTCAATAAATAGGGACATCGAAGAAATAATAGATTTTCTTATCGTTTACGAGAAGGTATGGTTTTTCCGGTGATACATCTTTGCTCGTTGCAGAGTTATTGCAAAAAAACTAATTGTTTACACTGCAATAATAGTATATTATACATTCAAGGTTGAGAAGTTTAGTCATTATTGCCTTAGCGCCCCTCGCGAAATAAACTGGTGCTAAGGCAATAATGGACTTCACAACTAATAGTGGAAAAAACTATTTACAGATTTCTGTAATCAATTCTGTAAGTATTTTATTTTTGTTATTGCAATTTAATCACATCCTATCAATGCAGGCGATTTATTTTTCGAAAACAAGTTATGAAGCTTAAATAGTAACTTACATATGTAAAATGTTATATATGCTTTATTGTTAATAACTTTTCCTCATATCTATCTAAAAAGTATGTTTATAAGTACAAATTCATTTAACACGTGGTAATAGTTCAAGGTACTGATCTATATAAGTTGAAAACTTTGAGTAAAATACTTATTTGACGAATTAACTTTACAGACAAAAATTCTAGGATTAAATTCAATTGTTTAATCAGAGTGCACATTTATTTTTTAAGTTTTCTGTAAATTACTTTTTTTTTTTGTTTTTATCGTTAATAAGAATTTTTACGCATGAAAATGATTAGGCAAATACAGTAAAAATTTTCTTTAGAAGATAAGGAATCATGCAGTATGTAGTTAATTTTAAAAAAAAAAATACTTTTAATATTGTATGTGGTATGCGTGTGACTGTCATAGTTAGGCTAAAAGTCAAATTATTATTATCAATTATAGGTACTACCTTCGTTTAAAATCTGTATACCTCTACTAAGAAAATATTTGCACTTACTCATTAAAGTTCGTTATTACAAAAATTATCAAGCATTATCGATTTCGTATAATGTATGATGTGCTTCCCTTTAATAATAAAATAATAATAATAAAAGATGTAAGTACGTGCTTAATTAATAGTTATATAATTGACCACATATATGCATTAGACACATTTGTCTTTCATATTATGTGAACTTTCTAATTACTAAGAACAAGGTTTGGCAATGATACTATATCTAAAATATGAGAAGAAAATGGTAATTTTGAAGGTGTGTGGTATTCACTATTATTCGTTTTAATTTCATACAAATAAAATGTATTGAAATGAAAATTAGATATTAAATTGTCGACACGAACACATTTTTCTAAAAACTATAGAAAGAGTTACGTGACGAAAGTTTAAATATATGTGAGGTATGTACGTAAATGTTTGCTATCAAATGAAAGTTTTGATTTCACCGATAATGACCAAACTTTGCATGTTATCAATCACACGACGATGATAAACCCCACAAACGTCGAATTTTGATTAGTTTGCGAAATTCTTTTTACTGAACTGTACAGCTTTTTTTTTAGTTTTACAATAATTCTAAGAATGAGAATAAAATAGGAAAAAAAGAATAACGTATAAGGCAAATGACAATTTTCCACTCTGTTCCTCAAAGTTAACAATACAAGTTCTTCTAATTAATCTTAGTTCGTAAAGCAAGGCAGTTTCAAAATGATAATAAAGTTGAGGATACTTATTATCAATACTTTGGCGTTTGAAATGAAACACAAAATAGGAAACAAAAGTTAATGTTTCACTATTAAATTAATTTCCTGCAGAGATCTTGTGTATCATTTTTAGTTTGAAGGGTACTTTCAGGACCTCAAGAATGTAAACCCTTTGATTGATAATTTAAGAAAATTTTTGATTTTTAATTTTGCTTAGTTTTTATAGTTGTGTAAGTATAAAAAATAACAATTTTTATTTTTTTACATTTAATTTATCTACCGTTCTGGTAAAAATGTTAAAATGCACTATGATTTAGAGGCGAAGCACCTTTATGGTTGCCATAGAAAATATTTATTGACTAAATTTTTATGTCTCACGATTATCACAAATTTTAATAAATAAAATATGATCAACAATTTCGCTTTCATTGAACAGATCTCTCAATTTATATTAAACTAGCGCAGAACTTCAAATCGTTCTGGTACTAACAAACTTGTAAAAGAGTATCAACATAAAACTTTTGCTCGGAAAATAGCTATTTATGTAATAAGTCACAGCCACAGATTTATGGACAGACCATAAAAAGAGGTTATGGATGAGTTCAGGGTGTGGCGCGAAGAGTTTTGATTAAAAGTAATGGCGGATTAGAGTTATGTTAAAAATCTGAAATTACGAAGCTATAGGTTTTCGATGACACCGAGTTTAAATATAATATTGTCCTTAATGTGGCACTTCCGGTTATACCGGAAGTAGACGTCAACTTTGTTATTTTAAATGGAACCTAGTATTTTTTATTTTATTTTCGGATTCTACATGAAATTTTAGATTAAATTTGTGAACAATGTCCTATACCAAAAATGAAGTATTTTCGAGATATTTCGATTTTTTTTAAAATTTTGAAAAAATCCTAGTCTACATTGAATACCGATATCTCCATTAATAACGAAGCTAGTGACGTGAAATTGTAACTAATAAACAACAAGCGCTTGCCCGTTAACTCCATGTGTCCAACTCATTGATATTTCATACAGAGTGTTTAAAACTTAGCTGCCACCGTGGCCAATTTAAATCATTTATAAGTTGCTTACTTTAAATAGAACACCCTGTATTTTATTACATTTTTCGCTGTATTTTTTTAAGCCAATTCGTTTGGTATCAGTATTCCCTATACCTAAATCCAACCAGTTTTGAGATATTTCATTATCTTTGTTAAAACATAACAACACTTAATTATTTCAACATTAGTAAAGGGTATTGCCATGATTTCCATTATTTAAGGTGATATTTTGATATTTTTTCATAAGTTATTAATTCTGAAAAGTAACCAATAGCCTGAAAGGATTATTAATTATGGATATCATTAAAACGTTGACTAGGTATTTTGTATTAATTTAATTAGATAACTTACAAACAAAAATAACTAAATGTAATATTAAACAAATAAAGTTTTATAATAAGTGTTCAAAATTAGCTCCATCTACTTCTAAACATTTATGAATCCTTTTCATTAAGCTACGTCTTGTAATTCTGGAAATATGGTCGGGTGTTAGAGAATTAAAAGCAAGTAAGACTCTTTGCATCATATATTCCTTTGTCGTAACAGGTTTGGAAAATACCTGATTTTTAATGTAACCCCAAATACCAAAATCTAGAGGAGCCAAATCAGGAGAGCGAGCTGGCCAACGAAACGGACCTTGATTGGCAATCCATCTATCATCAAACATGTCGTAAAGATGGTCAGCAACACTCCCAAAGTTATGAGGAGGTGCTCCATCTTGCTGATACCAAGCTGAAGTCGCCTCTCCATTTCTTAAAGTATGTAACGCGGGTCGTATGACTTCTTCTAAAATGTCGCAATATCTTTCACTGTTTAAATTTTCATCATAAAATTTTATTGCTAAATTTTATCGTCTTTTATTGCACAAAAAACATTAAAACTCCAACTATCTTGGAAAGAACGTTCTTTAATAACATGTGGATTTTCATTAGACCAAAAATGGGAATTATGTCGATTAAATAATCCATTTTTGCTAAACTTTGCTTCATCACACCATATAACTTTTTTTATGAAGTTTTCATCCTCTTGGGTCTTCATTAAAACCATTCACAGAATTGCACCCTTCGAGGAGGATCATCTAATTTTAAGTGCTGCACCAAATGATACGAAAATGGTTTCCATTTGTGTTTTTTTAAAATGCGATGAATTGTTCTCGTCGACAAAGTAAGATCTCTTTACAATCTCTAATAGAGGCATTTGTGTTTAAATTGACCAAACTGACGGCAGTTTTAAGCAATCTTCTTACAACATCACCAGTTGCATTTGGTCGATTTGGATATCTTTCTGCAAAAACACGACAAGTCCTTTCAACAATTCTATTACACTCGCCGTAAATAATAATAAGATTTAGGAAATCATCATTAGTAAACCCCTACATTTGCCATTATTTACTATGAAATACAAACTGGTAAAGAAAACTGTCAAAACAACATAAACATTAACGTTCTAACTATCAAATCTTTGACAGTCATGGCCTACCCTTTACTAATGTTGAAATAATTCAGTGTTGTTATGTTTTAACAAAGATAATGAAATATCTCAAAACTGGTTGGATTTAGGTATAGGGAATACTAATACCAAACGAATTGGCTTAAAAAAATACAGCGAAAAATGTAATAAAATACAGGGCGTTCTATTTAAAGTAAGCAGCTTATAAATGATTTAAATTGACCACGGTGGCAGCTAAGTTTTAAACACTCTGTATGAAATATCAATGAGTTGGACACATGGAGTTAACGGGCAAGCGCTTGTTGTTTATTAGTTACAATTTCACGTCACTAGCTTCGTAATTAATGGAGATATCGGTATTCAATGTAGACTAGGATTTTTCAAAATTTTAAAAAAAATCGAAATATCTCGAAAATACTTCATTTTTGGTATAGGACATTGTTCACAAATTTAATCTAAAATTTCATGTAGAATCCGAAAATAAAATAAAAAATACTAGGTTCCATTTAAAATAACAAAGTTGACGTCTACTTCCGGTATAACCGGAAGTGCCACATTAAGGACAATATTATATTTGAACTCGGCGTCATCGAAAACCTATAGCTTCGTAATTTCAGATTTTTAACATAACTCTATCCGCCATTACTTTTAATCAAAGCTCTTCGCGCCACACCCTGTGTACAAGATTTTATGGTCAACCGTATGATTTTTCCCAAAAAAAATGAACTGTTGTCTTTGCTTGTGTTTATAAATTGACAGATTTTACTCTTAAAAGCCACTCATTTATTTTGACACTCACGTTTGGCATTGACAGCCGTCCATAAAGTAATAACGACTAGTTCATGAAGAGGCACAATATGGGAGAAAAACTTGTATCGTAAACAACTTGTAAAATCGAATTATACATTTACATATGGCCAACGATTGTTAAAAATATCTGTCAAGCCATTATATAAACGCTACCTACTACTGATGATTGGTAAATATTTCCTCCTATAAGATTGATATAAATGATTTGTTCTTATTTGAGGAGGGCACTCATTCATGTTTGTTCGTTTCTACGTATAGAGGGTGTGTTTTATTAGAGATATTTATTTACATTTAATTGTTAATTTATTTAGTGTTTGTTGAATATCTATGTGGTGTTTATACTATTTTAAGTGGCGTGCCATTTTTTTGTTTTAAAGGCCTGAGGACGTGCACATTCGTTGCACGAAAAAACGATTTAGTGGTTTTTTGGTGTCCCTCCTCAGAGAAGAACAAATCATTTAAGCTTCCTACTACCTTTACTACTTAGCGATATAACGAGGTGCTGTGCGCACACGTTCCTGTAAGACAAGTTGAAAATTTTACACAAAAAGAAAATAAAAATTGCGTTTTACAAAAATAGCTCAAACAAACTTTATAGACGATGAAATTTCCAATAACTTTTCTCTCATAACTTTGTATAATTAATATTGGTAAGGTAAAGATATTTTTGCAATAATTAGTGTTTTGTGATTATTATATCTCAGTAATTACAAACCGATCAGAAATAGTTTAAACAAAGTTGTCTATAATTAAATTACAAATAACTTTATTTAAAGCAAAATGTTTAAAATAAATATTTTTCTAGACATTCAAAAAATTTAAAAAATTTATGTAGGTTTTTTAACGGTCTTTTTAGCTAGATAAATTATGCCCAAAAAATCTAATCAGATCTGCCATATCCATATAGGGTGGAGCACAATAAACGAATTATTCTCCATATCGAGAATATTCGAAACCACATTTTGGAAAATATTTTGGATTGTACAGGGTGATAACTTGTCCACTTTAAGAAATAAATGTTTAAATAAATTAATGCTTCTCCTGATTATTTCTTTTTGTCAACAATTATATTTTAGCATAATCATCATTTCAACATTATTTATGTTTCCTCTAATTACCATGATGATAATATTCTACTAATCGCCTTAGAAGAAATTCCTTTTCTGATAACAATTGTAATTCGAACTCAACATTTGCAACTTTAAAACATAAAGAAAAAAGAAATGAATACGATTGATGTATTGTTGATTGCTTTATACAGGGTTATTTAATATGTCACTGTTTATATGATTCCTATAGGACGACACTGTCTTAGTAGTGGTAGTTAAAAAGTAAAATGAGTTCTTTTTTTAACAAGGGTGCATATTTTATTTTCATCAATAAATGAACTATTCAAATATTTGAATACTTTCATTTGGGAAAATGCAAAGAAACGGCTTACAAGTTGTGGTGTGAACGCTGGGCAACGAGAACTCAAACTGCGCTGAATTGTCATTTGTTAATGTCCTTATAACTTTCATTCTATCAAAGGACATGAGAAGGTTTAGTGATAAATTGATACTCTGAAAACAATTTTTAAAATGAATTTATTAATGTGTTTGCTTTTTGTGTTCGTTAGGAGGTTCTTACTCTTATATGGTTCACCTTGTAGATGTATTTGATAGAAGTTATGCTACTATTTTAAAATCCAAAATTTTTACACCTTTTTTTAACGAATTAAATAAAACAAGCGATTCACTTTAGAACCTAACATCCCCACAACATCTATCGATTTTTTCACTTTTTCTATCAAAAGTTTCATACTTTCTATAATTCTTACAAGTTTATTAGTATATGAGCGATTATTTACCCAACAGTGTACACTAATTGTAGATAATCTGTTCTAATTAACAAAAAGAAATTTTCATATAAACACAAAATAAATGAAAATAAAAACAAGCGTTTCGCGGAGAACTCCACATCCTTCTGATACTAACAAACATGTAAAAGTATCGAAAGTGGACGTTGATAAAACATTTGCTCGAAAAATGACATTGTGTTTAAAAAAAAAAACAAGTTCAAACAAAAGTTATAGACAATAATATTTCCAACTTGGTTTTTTCATAACTTTTTTTTTGTTTAATTAATATTGGTGAGTAATTATTAAAACAATTAGTGTCACGTAATAGTCATATCTCAGTAAATATTTATCGGATCACACAATAGTGTAAGTGTGTAAAATGAATATTTTTGTAAATATTCCAAGATTTTGAAAATCTATATAGGTTAACGGCTATTTTGGCTTAATAGAATATGCCCAAAATTTAATCAGATCTGCACTATTATAAATAAGATCCATGTACAAAGTTTCATAAAAATCTGAGCGGCGGATTTCCTGACATCTTATTTATGAGATGTGGAGTAAAAATCCAATACGTTGTAGCATTGATTATAAAGTTACATGTAGGAAAAAATCCATATTTATAAAGGAAATGTGCATCGCTAAGCAAATTTAACATTTCAGTAACGGCCAAAAATAGTTAAATCACAACTGTGGTTAAATGTATCTAACTGGTAACCACCATACGTCGTAGCAAAACGAGGTATCGCGTATTAAACGAGTTGAAAATTTTCACTCTCACAAAACAAAAACGAATATTACGTTTTAGAAAAAAACATGATTCAAACAAAAGTTATAGACAATAACATTTTTCTCTCATAACTTTTTTTGTATAATTGATATTAGTGGAGATATTATTATAACCATTAGGGTCACGTGATCCTTATACATCACTAATTACTTATCGGCTCAAAAATAGTTTAAACAAAAGTTGTGTACAACTAAATTACCAACAATTATTATTTCAAGCAAAAATATGTAAAATAAAAAGAAATGGGTACTAATTAGATGCTAATTAAATGCTCTATTGTTAAATTATAGCGCTGATGTTTTCTTTGTGGAATGTGTGGCGGTTCCAGCTTGATATGAAACAATAAAAAATGTGTGGGAGTTACGGATTTAGCTGCAGCAGCAAAGAAGAACCATTAATTTCGAAAATTGATTATGCTAGAATTAAAGGCTATAATTAGATGCTAATTAAATGGAGTATTATCGAATTAAGCGATTGATATTTTGTTGGTTAAATGTGTGGCCATTCCAAGTTGATATCAAGCTGTAGCCCTTACACATTTTATCGAGCGCTTAATTCGGCAATAGAGCATATTAAATGAACATGGTATAGTTTGTAATTCTTGCGTAAGCAATTCTTCAATATAACGCTTCTTTTTTTGGTTTTGAGTGTGGAGGTTGCAGCTTGATCACAAGCTAGAATCACCACGTTTCTCTAAAAAACTTTGTATATATTTGCGAATGCGTGTTACGTTAACACGAGTCGCCACTAGATGTCGCAACACTTATTGAGTGTATATATTATTTGACGAAAGACTACATAATTAGCATCTGATTAGTTCTTAATTTTTGCGTAGCAAAATTTTCAAAATAATGTTTC
The DNA here is from genome assembly GCA_030710515.1 of Abscondita cerata. Classification (NCBI taxonomy): domain Eukaryota; kingdom Metazoa; phylum Arthropoda; class Insecta; order Coleoptera; family Lampyridae; genus Abscondita; species Abscondita cerata. The sequence continues at coordinate 70,319 of JALBCR010002127.1, forward strand.
CTTCTTAGTTTTAAGGCGTGGCGGTTACCCGATCTTAAGCTGAAACCTCCACACGTTTTACCAAGAAAACATCGAGCGCTTAATTGGACAATAGGGCTTTTAATTAGACCTTCGAAATTGCGATTTCTTCATGGATGAGGCGGTGGCAACTTGATCACAAGCTAGAACCGCTACGCTACATGTTTCTCCGAAAAATATTGTTGTGCTTTTTTATCATCTAACTAACCCTTAAATTCAAGCGCAATCGGTTTTCCAAAATATGTTTCTTTCGTAGATTTTACTCGTAGCGGTTCCAGCTTTGATCTCCAGCTGGACCGAACCGCTTATAATTTGACAATAGACTATTTAATTAGCATCTAATTAGCCCTTAATTATTATGTAGTATAATAATTTTGGATTTTGCACTGTGGCGGTTCTAGCTTGATTAGGTTCGATACGTTTAATTTAAATGTTTTGTTGTGAACACGAAACACATATCCGTTGCGATGTAGACTTCTGTTTTATTTATTTTCATCGAAGCAGAGCGATAATATCTCCTAAATATAAATATACGCGCGCATTTACTAGTCAGTTTAAAATTATGGAACATTGTCGCTTATCGAACACATATTAGTAAAAAAAATGTAGTTTATTATCTCACGAATTCACGATGGCATTTTAAAGAACTTTCATCTCATAACATGAGTGGGCAATGTCCCACTTACCAACTTTTGTACGTTCTAATTTTTAACGATTTAAAAGGTGGACAAACGATATCTCAAAAAATACCTTTTTTTACGGTACCTCATCAACGAAAGTTGTTTTATTTATAATAACAGTATAAAAGCATTCAAGCAAGAAATTACTTCAAGTACGCCTATTGTACTTGCTTTGCGTGGTCTGCTGCTCCAACATTAAAGGAATGTTACCTGCCCCTGACCCCTCGAAACTTGCACCGTGTGCTGGTATTAGTGTTCGTGTCGCGAAGTTGTTGCTTACGGAATTTCTATTTCAGGCGCTTTCTAAAATATTTCTCATTATTTAGCATATAAAGTTAAAGACCGCGAACACTTATATTGTAACATTAAAAATTTGTTAATGTAGTTTAACGCCTGCATAAGAAGTTAATCAACAGGTGCCAGGTACTGTATTAATATTTGTCAGTGATTGTATTACAAGTACATTACGTTTGATACAATAAATATTGCATTTAATTTAAGGGAGCCCCTGGCACGTTAACATCATGCTGAACTCATCGGTGGTCGGTACTGGGAGAATCAACACGTCTAGTCGCAGCGAATACACCAGCTACATTTGAGATTATCACAACTAGTTCGTCAGTTCTTTCCGATGACATTACGGTACATGTTATTTCACCAAGCAAAGAGTAGTACCTGCTCGGTACTACCGGGAAGCAGGAAGCTGGACTTCAAAGTGTTGAATTTGTGCCTGCTGAAGTTGGTACTCACATTGTTGAAGTAACTGTGAGTGGTGAAAAGTTGTCGGCTCCTTTAATTGCTAAAGTGTATGATGCTGGATTAATACAAGTTGCTGATGTTAATGGTGGTGTTGTAGGACAACCTGTGCAATTTAGGGGTATGTATAATAAAAAATTAAATAGTTTAATGTTCATAAATTGTTTTAGTGGATGCAAGTCAAGCTGGTGAGGGTCAATTAGAAATTTCAATTAATGAAGGAGAAGTACCGAACCATGTTCAAGTAGTCGGTGGTGGTCGATGTTTAGTTTCCTTCACTCCAGATGTTGCAAAACCTCATTATATAGATATTAAGTTCAATGGTGAAACTGTGCGAGGTTGTCCATTTGTTTGTACTGTGGCTGACACCAGTCGAGTCACATTAAGCCTTTCTCATTTGGAGTTAGTCCCTGTAAATCAACCTAGTTCATTCCACATGGGTGTAGCAGGTGGAGGAGCTGCCGAATTGGCAGTTGCTGTTCGTGGACCTATAGGAGAACTACCTGTAAAAGTCACCGGAGACATTCATTCCGGTTTTACAGCCGAATTTACTCTACTCAGTTGGTGCTCATCAGATTAATGTAGATTACAATGGAAGACCTGTTCATGGCACACCTTTCATATCAAAAGCGTTTGATTCTACTAGAGTCACTGTAGGACATGTAGCTCGAGGTGTTGTTGGTCGACCAGTTACTTTTCTGTTGATGCTAGTGAAGCTGGAGAAGGAAACTTAGAAATCACGATTTCAGCAAGAGGCTTAAATATTCCCACTCCAAGTACCCACAAGGAAATGCCAATTTGCCGTTAGTTTTATACCAGCTGTAGCATACTGACCATATTATCAATGTTGCTTTTAATAAAAGACCACAGTTGTTGGCTGTCCATTGATTTTGTAGGAAGTGGAGGGAGGAAACGGACTGTTATTACCAGGTCTGGACCAATACATAAACCACAACATACTAATTAACCATCCATGGAAGACTAGAAGATATTGAAGTCAATGTTGAAGGTGAGAATTTTTACTACCTTGCTGGTGCGATGTTAAACATCGACTCATTCTTATGAAAAGTAAAATTATTTCTTGTACATAATGTATATAAACGTTTGTATTTTACTCTTTTATGCTCTTAATTTTTTGTGTCTTGAATATGTAAATATGCATGAAATCTATTGTTCTTTTGATGTTTTTTCTGTACATTTTACTATCTTTTGCGCACTTTTCATTTTCAGGTCATCGGAGATCTTTGTACTAGACAGACTTTTCACTTACACCTACCAATTTAACTAACTACCCTATTACATCTATTCATGTTTTTAAGTTTCAAATAAAATTACTTAATGTGTTTTTTTTTCATGGAATGTGGTAACTGTTCTTGTAAACAAGGAATGATTTTAGAATATGTGTTTAATAATAACGTAATCAATAACCTTTGTGATATAATTGAAAATGTTTCATTTTTTCTTTAAGCTTCACAATATATGTATGGTTAGTTTTAACTTGCTGAAGTATTAGTTGTATAGCTATGAATTAATTGTGAAAACTGTATTAATTGCATGGTTTGGCGATGGTGGTGGTTTTATACTAAATGCAAAGGAAAAAAAATTAATTCCGGTGTATTAAAGCTTTTTTCATTAGTTACTTAATTAAGACGCAAAAGTATAAAAGAGTTATTGGGCACATCACATTTTAATTTGCTTGAAGAATTTTACTTTTTAATGAAAATAATACAGCAAAAACATTACTTCGGTTTCTAGCCATTTTGTCAATCATTTTCTAGTGCCCATATAGTATAATTTCTAAAAAGTTTTTCGGTGCATATACCATTTCAATCCCAAGTTTTATAAAATGCATTCCATGAAAGAAAGTTTAAAATTATCTGCATTAACAACAACGAAGCATCATAATTATTGCTTATTATTGCTAAGTAGCTAATTCGTTCAAAAGATCCCTTCTTCCTTTTTATTACAATTTTGACCAACAATGTGACTTGACTGAAAATATGAACAGGCCCAGGAGGTCAATCCGTTCCGACTCAAGTACAACCTCTCGGAATGGTCCAGTTTCGAGCAGAATTTGTACCCGAGGCGGTTGGGAACATCATCTCAGTTAGCGTCAACAGCACACCGACCGCTGGTAGTCCGTATGCTGCAAAAGTATATGATGTCCAAGCTATTAAAGTCAAGTGAAGCATCTACTGGTGTAGTCGTGCAAACCAGTAATGTTTTTAGGTAATCTTCTTGACTTATTTCGTATAATTAAAATTCGACAGACTTAAATTAAGTTGAGACAAGTCAAGCTGGACCAGGTAATCTTGAAGTGACTGTCAATCGGTGGAAGGGTTCCAACATCTGCACAAGGCAACAAGGTCCTCACACGCGCTATATCTTTCACTCCAAGGGAAGCATCAACTCCTCAGTGGACCTCCGGAGTTTAATGGGCAAGATGTTCCTGGAAGTCCCTTTAAGTGCAACGTCGCTCCAGCAGCTAGAATTATTTCTCCAGAGGCGCTGGATAAAATATCTGTTGGACGTTCTTGCTTATTTTCCGGCTCGAAAGTCCTCTATATGCCTAGTTGTTGAAGCTTTTGGGACCCGCTCGACGAATCTGTACCTAGCACAAGTACTGGTCAATCCCAAGAAACAAAAACATACTAACGCTGTAGTGTTTAGGTATCACCTCAATCAGACAACTTGGGAAAAATTGCTAGAAATTTCTTTTCACGCCTGTTGAGGTTGGTGATCATAGCGTCGAGGTACGGTTACCTGGAGGTCATATTGAAGGACGTCCATTTCTTGTTATAGGCGTATGACGCTAATCGCGTTAATGTTACTGGACATCATGGATGGCGCACCGTCGGAAAACCAGTATCCTTTAGCATCAGTGTCTACAAGCGGGTGCTGGAAATTTAGAAATTATCGTTGCTGTTGCTGGTAGAAACGTTCCCAATTTTGTGCAAAGTGAAGGAAATGCTAGATTCAAAGTGAACTTTAAACCCACAGAACCGCTACTCATACGCTGAGTGTGAGGTAGTTGTCATATTTAGTTAGTTGTGCCCACGTAACATTAAGTTAAACTGATTGCAGGTTTATCCGTCCACCGGTACCAGGGTCGCCCATTCATGGCTGCAAAGTCAGTCCAGGTAATACTCAAGCAACGTATTCCAGTATCGGGGTCGGGAATTGAATTGGCTGCAGTTGGTCACGCGTGTTGAAATTAAACTTGAAGGTATCCTGTAAATTTAATTAATATAATTCTGGAATAAAACACTAATTGTTGTTATCAGTAGCCAACGAACCGCAAGTAATTGTTACAACACCGTCGGAAAAAATTTAAATACAAACATTACGTTATCAGGTGATGTGTATCTTGCAACTTTTGGTACCGGAAGTAGTAGGAAGACATTCGGTTGCAATTTTAATTAATGATCAACACGTGATTGGATCTCCGTTCAGTTGTAACGCCATTTACGGTGCCAATAAAAGTTTTGGTATTGGATTACCGGGTCTTAAAAACGACATGCACAACATACGTGATTTGAACTTATTTGATAAGCGTTCCGCAGAATTGGGCAAACCACTGATGTTCAGTGTAGACGCGGCACAAGCGGGCGAAGGCACCCTCGAAGTTGGTGGTATCTACTCAACACACAACGGGAAAGCAGAAGTTGTTGCGTGAGAGGGGTTTATACGATGTTACTTTTGTGCCTCAAAGCAATGAAGATCACTATGTTAAATATTACATTCAACGAAATGTCCGTTCCCCGGTAGTCCATTCCATTGTGCAGTAGTCTAACCAACTCAATACTTCCAAGCTGGAAGCTTAGTTTATGTAGATTTACCAAGTGATCAACATCATCTTGAAGTGATGGATCCGAACAATCGCGCTGGCAATCGTTGTTCATAATGGTCGAGCTGAATTTTCAGGCTAATATTTGTGGTACCTATCAGATTCAGATTATAAGGTTGCACGAAGTAATAACCACACCCACAGTGCACATGTGTTTAACATGTCCAAAATAGTATATTGAATACTACTGAAGCATATGTGTCATCGGCCTGCAGTAATTGTGTAAATATTAATAAAGCTGGGCCCGTAAATTGACTGCACAAGTTAAAGTAGCCAATAAAGATGTCCCTCACAGTGTCTGACCAATAACACGCTGCAAACCTAATTTGTGGGAAATAGTATTTCATCCTGTTCATGCTGCTCCACATAAAATTACCCTTATATTACAATGGTATACCGAAATCGGGCGTACTGGAAGTTCCAGTGAAAGCGCCCGAAATGAACTCTCTGGCTGGTGGAGTCGGTCTTTTCCAAGCACTGAAGTTAAGCCAAAGTTACTTCTTTCATGCTCGATACTTTGGTAAACTAGCTAGAGAGAGTTTGATGTCGTCTATTAGCGGACCTACTGGTTCTGCTTTACCTGTTAAGTGCTACCAAATCTAAAACAGGAAAACTTCAAGCTGAATTTACTGCACGCGAAGTTGGTTCTCATAAAGTTGAAGTTTTGCAACCAGCTAAAAGCATTAAAACGGAAGTCCATTTATTTGTGAATCATATGACTCCGACAATGTAAGAATACAAGACATTCCACAGTCTCAAAGTAATGTTGGGGAAAGGATTTCATTCAACGGTAGTGAACCAATTTAATTTCAATAATAATTAAATTGATTTTGTAGTATCGTTTCAAGAACTCTGGATCGGCGGAATTAGATGTTGTTGTAACAAATCCTATTGGGCAAACTATTTCTGTCAATCAGGTAGAGTTCACGAAAACTTAAAGGAGATATCTTTCTGTGCCTTACCTTCCTGGTTTATATCAAGTCGCCGTAACGTATGGAGGAATCGCCGTTAAAGGATCTCCCTTAGCGCTTGGTGTTAGACCAGTTGGACCTACAACCTCCACCTGAGAGCTGTTGGAAAAGGCTTTAGAGGTGTACAAGGTTGGAGAACGTATTAGTTTCATTGTAACATGTGCAATTCAACCCAGAGTGCAAATAGAAGCAGCGGCGGGAAACATTGACGCCAAACACAAAGTCTTGAGATGGGAGAATACATTGTGTCGTACACTCCAAGATGGGTGGGCACATACGATATAATTATTGGAATCGGTGCTAACGATGTAGGGGAACCCCAAAATAATTTTTGTGTGGGAGATTTTAATGATCTGTTTTAAGCAATACGTTACCGAACGAAGCACACTTTTAGACCAACAGTAGTAGATCTTTCTGCCGTGCGCGTAGTAGGTGGTTGGTCTCAATACCTGGATGATTCTGGGCGTTTAAAACTTCCTGCCAAGCTTGCTTTTGACGTTAGTAATGGACCAGGAACTATTGACTGTAAATGGCCGGACGCAAAGTTAATTGTGAGAAATCTAATAACCGCATTAGAATGGAATTGTCATCGGAAGGTTTAATGCCGGAGAGCACATTTTGATATTAAATTTGCTAATCAATCTCTTTCTGACGCACCAAAGACGGCTATCACTAGCGGAGATCAAGTGAACTTAACTGGCAAAGGCTTAGCTCTCGCTCAGTGCGGGAACCGGCCGTGTTTACTATTGATGGATCGAGAGCAGGGGCGGGAAATCCAGAAGTAACTTTACACGCCTCGGAAATGAATCTACCAGTACCAGTTATGATTAGCCTTGCAGGTGAAAAATATGGCAAGCAACGTATACGATAAACAATCCTGGAAATTATTTACTGACAGTTTTATGGGCTGGACGTCCTGTTAAAGGTTGTCCTTTAATGGTTGAGAGCTAAAGGTGGCGCAGATGCATCTAAGGTTTTTAATTCCAAATGTTTAGAAATTAAATATTAAATCTTTTCATAGGTACTATGTTCTGGGGAAGGACTTCGACAAGGAGTTGTAGGCAAAGAGATACGTTCGTGGATTGACACACCAGAAGAGCAGGTCAGGAGAACTTACTGCACATTACATGGGCCGCGGAAAGTAGCATATTGCGGGTGTACGATCACGGAGATGCTACTTTTACTCTTAACGTAAAACCTCAAGAATCTGGACGTCACGCATTAACAATAAAGTATGCAGGACAACACGTACCTGGATCTCCGTTTGTTTTACGAGTAGCAGGTGCACAGATGCTAGCAAAGTAAGTAATTAAACTTTCTTTGTAAATCGTTTAGTTATTAAATATTAGGTTCGTGTTTACGGTCCTGGAGTTGAGCACGGAGTTTTGGCAACTTTTCAATCGCGATTCATATGCTGACACTCGAGGAGCTGGTGCTGGTCAATTGACCGTCAGAGTTCGTGGTCCTAAAGGTGCTTTCCGTGTTGAAATGCAAGGGAGAGTCAAAAGACAGGACCATTTATGCAGGTACTGTGTTACAATTAGTTTGCCATGTAATGCTAAATCTGTGATTCTTAGTACGACCCAACGGAACCAGGCGATTACCGTGTTGAAGTTAATCGACGAAGGCGTCCGGGCTCAGCGTTCCCCAAATCATGATATTTGATACACAAGAGGAATTGGGCGTTATTTAAATTCCATGTAAATTATTTTCATTATTGTTTATTTATTTTATTTATGTTTTGTTGATTGGTAGAGGGAACTTGGATTGTTAATCTTTTGAAAGGAGTTGTATTTTATATTTATTTAATTTCTTTTTTTGACTAACATGCGTTACGTATGTCGATATAAGAAAAATTGTTAAATACTTATAATTTCATTGAAATACAAATGAGTCGTTTAATTTTGTAGAAAGACATTTTGTTTTCAATTTGACTATGCACTTCTATATGTGGCTGGTTGAATATTTGGACACAACACTTAGAGCAGAATGCGTACATTATGTAATAAATTAAATAATTTATTCGGTTTCACAATATAGTGCTGATACCTTGTGAAGCAGAAATATCAAACGAAGAATCAACTTTGAACTCGTGACAGAATAAACAAGAAGGAAGTCGTATGATATACATAGTATATAAGTTAGAAATCAAGCTCTACAATTATAGACTAAAGAAAAACAGATTTGTAAAACAAAAGTAGGGATATAACTCAGAGCGTTTAGTCATTATGTAATTCTTTGATTCTCGGTGAATGGTAAATGAAATTTAAATTTACATAGCATAGCTATAGAGGATAATTTAATCTTGCAGATAAATACCGTTTTATTGGAATTTCAAATTTGAGAATATAAAATATATTTATCGCCAACCGTCAGTAAAGCCGTCAATTATCAGATTGATTTCCGGAAGTAAACAAACAGTTTACCTTATCCTATACCAATAATGTACTTTATCTGCCTCGCGGCAGATAAAGTGACATATAGTCTGGTAAAGTGACATATGCGTCAGGTAAAGTGACATATGCGTCAGGTAAAGTATTTTGACTTTGACATATTGAAAATTATTATCTGTCAGTGTCACGCTTCTCCCTATTACGGCTCGATAATAGTTTTCTTGTAATTTATTCATAACAAATTATGGAAGATATTCAGTGCACGCCACCTGAAATTGAAGAGAAGTCATTAGAGACGTCTTTAGAACTTCTGCCAGAAAAATCCAGGGAAAAATACAATCGCCAGTACGACATTTTTATGGAGTGGTGCAATAAACAAAGTGAAATATAGTGAAAACGTGTTACTGGCATATTTTTCTGATTTATCAAAGAAGTATTGCCCCCTTCAATGTGGTCCTATTATTCCATGCTTAAGGCAACCCTTTCAGTGAAGCAAGACGTCAACATCGGTGAATATATAAAACTAACGGCTTTTTTAAAACAAAAGCAAGGAATCATGTTCCAAAAATCCAAAACTCTTTCACAAGAAGATATACTTACGTTTTTACTAGATGCACCGGACGAAATCTACTTGATGATGAAAGTAATTTGTACAAACTTTCAAAAACCAAAATGATATAATGTTGCATTTTTTAGGTTTGTGTTTTATTTGGAATTGCTGGAGCTTTACGTAATGAAGAACTTTGGAATTTAAAAGTATGTGACATAGACACAAAGAAACAATTCTGGTAGTTCATATACCCAAAACAAAGACCAACAAGCCTCGTTTATTTGTAGTCACTGAAGAATTTGAAGGAAAAGTAAAATCCATAGAACTATTTAATAAATATTTATCTCTGCGTCCTAAGCACACGTCTCACGATCGATTGTTCTAACCTACAGGACGGTAAATGCACTATTCAGCCGATTGGAATCCATACTATCGGAAGTATTCCAAACAAAAAATTGCCAAATATCTGCATCTGGAACCATCACTTACACGGGACATTGTTTCCGTCGAACATCCGCCACTCTCTTTGCCAACGCAGGCAATTAGTAAAGAAAATTTGAAACGCCACGGAGGATGGAAAAGTGACACGATTGCAGAGTCCTATGTTGAAGAATCTGTGCTCAATAAAACAAAATTGCGAAGAAAATTTTAAGGGATGATCCAACTGACAACTCAGTTATCACCAAATCTAAAGAAGATTTGCACATTTTCAATATAGATAATAACCCTCAAACGTTTTCAGTTGGAACTCCTTCGACTTGGGATTAACTTTTAATGCATCAGGGTGTACGTTTAATTTCAATATAACAAATAATAAGTAGATTTTACTGTTTACTAGTCTGTAAAATGCAATTAAATATACCTCAGTTTCTTATATTCAATTCTAAACAGTTGGCGATAAAATTTTGTATGCACCACGTCAGTAAAATTAATCTTTATCTGCCTTGAGTTTTTAAATAACTATATTCATTTATCCACAATGCCTATTATAGAGCTATTATTATGCCAAAAATTATAAACGTATTATAACACCTATAAAACACTAGTGTTTATAATCATAAAACTATTAGGGTTTTGTAATATATAAATTCAGAAAATTTTAATTTAGTAATTATTTATTAACATTAATATTAACATTCACGGTAACATCAAAAGTAAACTTATTTGCAATATCAGGATTTACATTTACACAAACCACGTTTGAGGAAGACTGCATCGCGGAGATCTCTTGCATTGTGCTGGATTTTCCTTGGAATTTTTCTAATATCGATTTTGTGACTCGCTCTTCTATATACCTCCTTAACACTGATGACCTCTAAGCTGTGCCTCTTAAGAAGAATATCACCACCAGTCGCCAAAGAGCAGCGCATACTATGGCGTAGGATTTAGCATCTAGAAGTTTTAAGAAAAAAATCTGTGAGAGGTTCAAATAGTGTTAATTCCCACAGGTTGCACGGTGCATTTTGAATTTATATATCGCAAAAAAATCTTCCTGCGAAAATAGTACTTTTAGGACGTAGGCGTATGTTTCTTTTTATCTCCATAACATTAACAGAATCCTTCGTTAATAAGTGAAACTTCTGACATATTGGTCTTTGTTTCTGGGATGGACACGTAGATAAAGATCCTTTATCTTTCACATGTTCAATATTTAAGTTTACCAAGTTCCATTTCTGGCCTTTAAACACATTATGACTGGCAACCTAGAAATATTGGAAATAATTAAGATACCAATACAAAAAGAAAAGAAAATTGGTTGTACCTTCATCATTAATACTTTCGTAGATGCTGTTTCAAAATTGTTGATATGTCCCTTTGAGTATGTCAATATTTCCTTGTACATTCAAATTTGCTCTTAACATTAGATAAAATCCATCTGACAAGAGGCAAACTTGCTTCTTACATTAAAAATAACCTACAGGACTTCCTCGTTTATGATATTTGCACCTCTTTTCTCTCTCCATTCATTAAAGGTATAATTCTTTTATTATGCATCTTTAGATTGGCCGGCAACAGTTGCAGGGTTCACTTCCTTCAGCTTCTGCTTTATTTTTACCAACAAGAATCACTTTCTGACTGTTTTTAAAACGACGCACACAAACGATTTCTAATTTTTCACAAATATTGTTTTAATAAACAAGCATCCTAGCAACTAATAATGCAAAGCCGCCAAAGTTTCACTAAATTGTCTAATATTTGTATTACAATTTGAATTTTAGAACTGTCAGATTACTTATTTTCAATTAAATTGGTTTGATTGTGGATAAAATCCTTATGACATTCGTGTTTTTAGTAGCATATTATCACTTAAGAAAATTAAACGCTCGAACTACGTTCTCGCGTTAAAAATTCTTGCGTCGATAATCTGCTATAAAGCACATACAAGATTATTGATATCTAGTTAGCATAACTGGATGAAGTTTCTAGTAATATCATAACAATAATAATGCTAAAATAAAAACAATTAAATTAAATTAAAGTATTATAAATAAATATCTCCTCCATTAGAACAGTATGAGAGAATCCGAATTGAAAAAACGTTCCTTTTGAATACCATGCTAATGCGTTGTGTTAGGTAGTATTTAGAACGAGATTGCAAAGATAAAGTGAGGTTCTTTCCAATAATGTCCATCCCTCCCTGCTTCTTCAGACCAGCTCCCATTGTCTCCAATGCAAGTTTTAAAATGTTGTCATCATCCTTTATTTTAGAATATTTTGAATGTTTGCATTTGAATGCGATTTCAAATATTGCACTTAAGCTTCTAAGCAAATTTTGGGCAAATAATAGAGCAAATTTTTAACTTAAAGTAGCGTCCCATACCAACATTGATCTCTGGCCCAAGGTACGAGTGTGGCTCCAAGGGGAAGTTTTCCATCTGTTTCTGGATATTCCAGTCGGTTCATTATAGAAGGTTTCCAATGATGATAGTGCTCGTTTGATGATTTGATTTATTTACGAATGCCTGAAAAAATCATTACTACTTTGGTGCAACTCAGGGATTCCAATTCTTTGCTATTACAGTTTTAGAAATAAACAAGTATATGAGCGGCAAATGTCACATTCAAAACGTGATCGACATTAATGCGTAGTTGATTTTTGTCCATTAGCATTCCAATGTTTTGGAAGGAAAGCATCAAGCCAAGATTATGGCTTCTTTACACTGCAAAGAAATTAATCTCGCCTTGTAAGTGGCCGTTCAAATGTTAGATCATCTTCAACTGCATTTTTATTACAATCAGACTCCAATTTATCTGTGCTTCAGGGATTGGAGGAACATTTCATGTTTAACTTTCCATAAATACATTGCTTCATTGTTTTTGTGAATGGACAGATCGTCAACGGTAGTATTTGGTATGTTGGAAATTTACTTTACATCAGAACAAGACGCTAGAACGCTGGTAGGCTAAGATCGGTACATTTTTCTAATTCCCAATCCTCCGTGTCGTAAGGTAAACTAGCTTGTTTCCACTGTTTATCGTCCAGCGAAATGTTAAAAGTATGTTTTCCATAAATGCTTTCATTGCGGCATCTATTTCTTCTAAAATGTATTGATATAGTTAGCCTAGACCAGTTCCTTGCATAAACAAAATATTGCGTTACCATAGCAACGAACAATAACTTATTAGAAGTGTCAGTGTAAAGTTTGACGTCAAAAAGTAAACCAGAGTCACGCAATAAATTAAATGAAAAAGATGTCCACCGAAATTGTGAAAATCGAAAAATTGAGTATCGAGCCATCATCAAGTACCTGTATTTAAAAGGGTTAAGAGGTAAGCAGATTTACGAAGATATGCTTAATACCCTGATTGATCAATGTCCTTCGTATGCGACCGTCAAAATTGGAATGCAAGCTTCAAAAGAGGTAAATTTTCCATTGAAGATGATGACCGATCGGAAAGGCCAGTTTCTGTGTCAGTCCCCGAAAATATCGATGCAGTTCATGACATGATTTTATCAGACCGTCGAATTGGGCTAAAACGGATATCTGAAGCACTGAATATTTCATACGAACGCTTTCATCATATGGTTCACGTCAATTTGGACATGAGAAAATTGCTGCAAAATGGATCCCCAAATGTTTGAATGTTGACCAAAAGCGTGCAAGGGTAGAAGCATCGCGTTCGATCTGTGCTCGATTTGAAAACGATGTAGACTTCTTAAACCGAATTGTTACTATGGATGAGACTTGGGTACATTTCTACGATCCAGAAACAAAGCAACAATCGATGGAATGGCGACACTCTGGTTCTCCAAGACCTAAGAAGTTTCGTGTCCAAAAATCTGCTGGAAAAGTTCTTGCTTCAGTTTTTGGGATTGCCATGGAGTAATCATGATTGATTTTTGGATAAGGGTAGAACAATAACTGGAGATTACTATTCGACATTACTGACCACTCTACGGGAAAATATTAAAGAGAAAAGACGCGGAAAGCTATCCAAAGGTGTTTTGTTTTTGCAGGACAACGCCCCCGCACAAATCTCATGTTGCCATGCAAAAATTCGTGATTTAGGGTTTGAATTACTAGAACCCCCTTATTCACCCGATTTGGCTCCGTCCGACTATCACCTCTTTCCTCAACTGAAAAAAAGTTTAAAAGGTCGTACATTTTCTTCCAACAAGGAGGTAATAGAAGCTGTGGAGGTCTGGTTTGCAGAGCAAGAAGAAAATTTTTTTGAAAGGTCTAGAGACGTTGCAGGTTCGCTGTAATAAATGTATCCAATTAAGAGGAGAATATGTTGAGTAATAAAATATTTTGACATTGAAATTTTGTTTGGTTCTATAGTAGGCTAAGAATTTTTCATATATCCTCGTATACAATAAATAGCTATAACTATTCTATAATTGTTGCATTTAAAGTAAAATTTTGAAATCATACAAAAACTACTGGGATAAAATTGTCGTAAGTATTTAAAACTTTGAGCAAATATATGTACCAAGTATACTATTATATTGTGGAGGAAAGTAGGAGTAACACGGAGTGCTTTCTATTACAGATCACACAGTCCTATGTGATGTAATATGATGTTTTAAGTAAGTATATGTAAAAGAGTGCGTGGCGTGTAACAAAAACGTCAGTGTTGAATTAAGGTGAGACCATTATAAGTCAATCCATAAAAATTTTTTAAATAACGACAAGAAAAAGATCACTTTATAGTATTGTACAAGTAATGTAGTTTCAATACAATAGAAATAAAATACTTTAATTTAACGGTGTTTTCGTTAAAAGTTTGTATTTAACTTGTAAGGTAGATTGTTTAATAAATAAAAAAGGGCAAGAAACGGGAATGGAAGTCCGAAATTATAAAAGCAGATAAGTTAATGTCCCCAAAATATAGGTGGTTGGAATTATTACACCATATGGCTCTTGGACTATTAAGATATCAAGTTTCATAATGTTAGAGAAGTAAAACTGTAAAACATTATAATAATTCATGAAAGTTGTGATGGCTATAAAAAGAGCAACCAAACTTTTTCCACATCAAACTACAGATTTCAGAATTAAAACTTTATCTAAAAATTGTCACTTAGGGAAGTGAATGTTGAAAACAGCAGGATTTGCACTGAGTGGACGGAGAAAAGGTGAACTGTGAGTTGAAGAACAGAGTTAGTTCGTCACCAAGCGGCCAAAAGTAACCCGTTTTAGTTTTCGAATCTAATGCAACTACCGGAACTGTCGGCCATATTGAAATAAAATAAAATCTAAGCAATTATAGGTTTCTGTGCATAATTTTTGTTCCCTCAATTATGAGTCACATTAATTCCACAATGTTTATAATTGTCTAAGGTAGCCTTTGGCATGAATAGGGTATAGTTTTTGGTAAAAACTCAACAGTGTACAAATTACACATTGCGGTAATGGTATTACAATCTGTATATTTGGGACTTGTTTGACTAAAATTGGAAACTCGCGTTTTGTTGCACCTGTATATTGAAAGAGCGAAACTAAATAAAATTAGAAGTATTAATTGACAGTAAGAATTGTCTTTCCATTGCACGTGTTATGGTAAAATGTGAGGCACAATTTTTTAAATTTCAATTTAAAAAAATTTTTAAAGACGGCAGTTATATTAAGGTAGGTAAACACTACAATTGACTAATAAGAATATTATCAATAATAATACAATAATAAAAATAATAAAGATCAACGATAAACATCTAATACTATTTTATCAGAATGTCAATTATCTCAAAAAATCTAACGAGATAAAAAAATCGCGAAAGGATTTAATCCGGGAGCTACGGGCATTTTTGGCTTGTGGAAGTATACACTATAAATTTTTTACCACAGGTAGTTTTCTATAATGCTAATAAAGGAACTGACCGTCAGACCTTTGAGAGGCGACTAGTTACGGTCTAGAAGTCTGGACGAAGTTGTCGAAAAACTTTCAAAATTGTAGCAGTATAGGTACACGCTACAAATTATCACATTAAATGGAATGCATTATGGCCATCTCAAAATTGACGTGATCTCGAAAAATCCAACTGAATAGGTAGGTAAGAGCTTTCGCGACTGGTAAAACTCGCCTGTTACCCACGGTGTTATACACTGTTAACTAATTTTCTTCAGCTTTAATTGAAAATGCATGTATAATAATCTGAATTGCTATATTCTGAGTCGGAAACATTTATGCTTGTACATTCTAATAATGGTGGTTGTTTGGGTTTAAATATAAACTGATGAACGGTTTTCCAACAAGCTACATGTATTATAATTGTCTTTATAATAATAGTAATTGCCAACAATTAATGTTCATTATTTCGATACATATTTTAGTTATGTTGTGTTTGTTTAATTGTTAACGCGGAACCTGAAGTTTTCTTTCCCCTTTTTTCCTCAGGCAGTCTAGGCAGAGAGGTACATTTTGGCTTTAAATATTTATACAATTTTGTCAAAATTGACCATTTTATTTAAAAATAAATTAACGATTAATATAATTTATATCGTCACCACGCTTGTGTTGTATTTCGTTGCTGATATTACTCACATTTGTCACTGCACTCTAGCGATTGTTAGGGATGTCTTTAGTTAGCTTTATAACATGAAAAAAATCGTCAGACTGCATAATAATAAAGCGTATAATAGTTAAAAGTCCGTCAGTTGGACCGCAAAAGACGCCGCGCGCTCAATGCTTTGAACGCTGCGTTAAGGTGCGCGGCGCGTTCATTGCTCACTGTAATTATTTATTTGAAAAAAACCTTTCGCGATCCCTAGGAAAACCACGAACATTTAGTAGCGTCCCATTACTTCGAAAATAATTTCCCTGTCACGCGAAAAAATATTATAATGAATTCTCAAAATTACGAAGTCAATGCAAAACCCTTTCTAATCAGTGCTTTAAATTACATATTAATGATGTACAATCAAAAATCAAAAACGATCCTAAGTACTTTTGGTCATACATAAAATATCAAAAGAAAGATAATCATTTACCCTCTGAAATGAGCCTTGGTTCGTCAGTCAGTACTAATGGGCAGGAAACTGTAAATCTCTTTGCCAAACATTTTGGTTCTGTTTATAAGACAAATAATAAGAATTATTACCAAAAAGAAATTATTTCCGAAACAATGTTAATTTAAATTAATATCGACGTTAATCAAATTATGATGGAATTAAAAGATTTACCCGAAAAATAAATCATGGTCCTGATGGTATTCCTGCTCTTCTCTTAAGAAATTGTTGCTACGTGTTAGCATATCCAATTCAAATATTGTTCTCTAAATCTTTAAAAGTGGAATTTTTCCGGATACATGGAAATTAACCTATGTTGTACCAGTTCACAAGAGTAAAGATAAAACCGATATCACTAACTACAGACCTATCTCAAAGATATCTGAAATTCCAAAACTGTTTGAAAAAATTATTGCTAATAATATGTTTCCGTTATTAAAACAAACAATCATTGAAGAACAGCATGGATTTTACCCAAATCGCTCGACTACCTCGAATCTCAGCTGGATGTCATATATACTGACTTTTCAAAAGCTTTTGACAGCGTTAACCATAAAATTTTAATTAAGAAAATCGAAAACGTAGGTATTGGTGGTACTTTACTTTCTTGGATTGATAGCTACATTTCCAACAGACGTCAAATAGTCCAGTACAAACATTTTTATTCTGATCATGTTTTAGTCCATTCAGGAGTACCACAAGGTGCTCATCTGGCTCCTTTGCTATTCTTAATCTTTATTAACGACATTAAAATATTTTTAAACACTCCCAGATTCTTCTTTCGCTGATGACATGAAAATCTTTAAAACAATAGTGTTTGTCAATTACATTTCATCGCATTATTAAACCCATAAAGTTTGACTATAATCTGGATAATCACTCATTACAAAATTGCGTTTCAGTTACTGATTTAGGAGTTATATTTTCTCGAGATTTGTCATTCAAAGAACACATAAATCACATTAGATTAAAAGCAACTAAAGAATTGGGTTTCATTTTTCGTTGCACAAAACGTTCTCTAATGTTGAGTTTTATTTGTTTCATTAGTACGTTCACATTTGGAGTATTGTTCTCAAGTTTGGTCACCTTATCATTCAACATATATATTAAAATTAGAAAAAGTTCAACATAGATTTCTTAGATTTATTGCATATAAAGCTGGAATTACATTATCAAACTACTCTGAAATACTTTCATTTTTAAATATAAATACTTTAAATCTCGCAGAATACTTTCGGATATGGTGTTTTTTCAGAAACTGGTTAATGGTGTTTTAGATTGTTCTCATCTTCTGCATCAAATCGATTTTAATGTACCGATCAAAACTCTTCGTAACACTTTACAATTTTCAGTAAGGTTCTGTAAAACTTCCTACCTTCTTAATTCTCCTCTCCAACGGATTATGGAATCAGTAAATTTGCATTTTAACCTTCACTTTTACAGTACTAGTGCCGACAGTTTAAAAAGCAACTCAAAACTAAGTTAAATAAAATTCATGCTTCTTTTATGCTAATTATTGATTTCTGTTATAACTTTTGTACCATTTTAGAGTGTTTAGTTAAATTAATTTATTGTTATATTGATTTCTGTAATTTGAATTATTCTTTTTATTTATTATTATCTAATATAGTAATTATAATTTTACTTTAAACTAAATTACTTGTATGTACACACATTTTCTGTATATAAGGCGTTGCCCGTAAAATAAATATTATTATTATTATTATTATATGCGGTTTCAGTGATGAGTGGTGCTTTTTTGTTAATGGCAAACATGTTGAAAAAGAAAAAGAGACCACGACGTTGGTGGCGCACTAACCTTAATAAAAAAGAAATGGTACTGAGCTTATCATGGACTTAAAATTGTCTTTATGTAGGTGCGTATAGATCTGCGCGCGCTCCGCGCGTGCGCAGCCAATTTCTCTAGATTAGTACGGGGTTTACGTGTGAACACGAACCGCTCGCACACGGCGCGTCGCGAACCACTTCCATGTCGTTTTTTTGACGAACTTTGATGGTTTGCGATATATTTGGACGGGAACGTGAGAGGTTTGTCGTTTTTGGCGCGTCAATTCAGAGAAATGGAGTGATCTGACGAAAGTGTAATTAAACTTATTGAAGCTTATCGTGCAAAAAACCCTTTTGTGGAACCCTCAACATAAGCACCATTTTAAGAAACCACTTAGCAGATTTGTTGTGATTTTAAAGTCCATGATAAGCTCAGTACCATTTCTTTTACTACAGGTAAGTGCGCCACTAACGTACGTGATCTCACTTTTTTCTTTTTCAACATGTTTGCCATTAACAAAAGCACCACTCATCACTGAAACCGCGTTATGTTTATCGGCATTGCGGGACGAAACTTTTAAGCACTATGCATCCTGGTGACGCTTTTTTCTTGTTATATTAATCATAATCCGACGTCAGATGATTATTTTTGTTAAATTTACATCATAAAAACATGTAACATGAAAGTACTGCAAAATAAAAGGCCACTGAATCCGTAAATGTGCTGGGTGAGAAACCACTGTGCAGAGTGATTCTAAGCAAATCAAAGGCCCTAATGTTGCTGTGTCCTAATACTCATATTGCGCTGGTTTCAATCAACAGTGATGTTAACATAACTGCTATAGAACAACCATGGTGGATTGACAATAGTGTCACGGGTCACATTACATCAAATCTTCTTTTATTTTAAAAATTGCACACCCTTTTCTGTAAATCCCAACGTTAGGGTTAAAGCGGCAAGAAGTGAAGTTAAAGGTGATTGGAAGTGGAATGATTAAGGGGAACTATGAGTGGTAAATTGAAAATATTCACGCTTAATGACGTATGGTGGGTATGTGCCCGACATTACTCGAAATCTAGTATCCATTGGCTAATTACCGAATACGGGTGAACTTCTTTACAGTGCATCTTTTATATCGGTCTCAGTCAGCTGACGTTTGTGCAGACATTAGCTGAAGACAAACGGACATTTCAACTTGCGTTGGGGTCACATTGACAAACGTTAAGTCCGATCAAAAGTTCGAATTTGAATTGGGTATTAAGCTGCCAATCGACAATGAATTTTGTGGAGTCTTGGCTAATTCGGGAAATCATCATCGTTCATCATTTAGAACCCGAAATACAAGCCTCTAGATGGTCTGATGTTTGTGGACCCTTTGATCCATCCTTCAATGGTCGTCGCTACTTAATCTTCATTACAGGACCATTATTCGAAATGCCGCTACTGTTTTAATCGCACATAAAATCTGCTATTAAGGAGGCTCTGCGTGAAGTGTTAGTCAGGTGCTCGCACACTAGGTGGGAATAGGACAAATTGTGGAAATGGCTCGGATTTTTAAATATGGCGAATACAGAAGTTAATTTTCCCAGCAGCCATGTGAAGCGGAACGTGTTATAACTGCAAGTTATGTTTTTACATGAGCAGGACGCCATGTGAGCTTTTGTTTCAATCAGAAGTCCAATCAAAACATTTACGAGTTGTGAGCTCAACATGCCACGTTCTTCTTCCTGTGCACAAAAGACGCACAATGGATACGAAAGTGGTTTGATACCTTGTTGGGTATGTAAGGCAAATGAACGTTATCGGATCTATAATCCTGAGAAAAGAGATGTTATTTTATCTCGTGACGTCAACTTTCCGTTTTAGAAAGATTGTGACAGTGGGGTTGTCTGGCCATTAAAACCGATAAATCCTCTGGATCAGAGCGGATGAGCAGTTGTTGTGCCCAAATTCTCTACGGGTGTTTATAAATTCAGCGACGACTCAGAAGAACAGCGATCCTGTTGACTAATCAAAGCAGCTACCGAGTATTTGAAGTTGAAACAAAACGTCCTGCATGGATGAATGACTACGACAACACCTATTTTGCAGAAGTGTTAGTTACGGGAGACGAAACCCAAAACTTTCTAAGTAAGCTATCCAATATGAAAATGATAATGATTGGAAATTAACCATAGTAATTCGAAAATTAAATCTATGCATCAAGAACAATGCATGGGAATCTGATTGAACTTGGGACGCTTGCTTCCCCAATACGGTTGGCTTTGTGTAAATAACAAAAGCGGATCGGATCCTCGAGCGCCAGATTTGATGACGAAGTTTACTCTCCATTTGGCCCGTCGGGCAGCTACAGTGGAAGTTAAAAATCCTAGTGTTCTGATAGTCGAACAGGAAGCAGTTCAGAGAAATAAAAAAGAATGACACTAAAACCCCAAAACTTCTTTATTTGAACACGAAACAAGTTGCTATTAGTTTCACAGAAAAACAGCATAATAAAGCACAAACCATGCAACCCAAAAGCAGTCAGCAGATTTGACAGTTATAGAGGTGGGGTTTCGGTAATGTAAGCAGAGCGGCGGTTAATTTAGGGATGAGGGTGACGGTATATAAGCAGAACGCCGGTTTTGGCGGAATGCGGTAGGTAGTGGGAGTGACCGAGTCGACATACGAAAATGCGCTATATCGACCAATGCTAACGATTTAAGTGGTGTATCTCAAGACGCGAAAATGCGTCACCCCAAATCACAAACACACAGATAGAAAATGAAAAGGAATGGCCAAGTTGACACACGAAAATGCGGTATAGCCAACAGCGAAGATAATCTATTTGAGTGGTGTGCTCAAATCGCAAAAATACATCACCAAAAATCAGCACACGGATAGGAAAATGGAAAAGTCAAGGAATCATAAAGCGATATTTCTGCATCGTGCGGGTCGGAGTGATTGATAAAGCGGTATCTTGGCGGTTCAATTAGAGAAGCGAACTTACTCACTATTAGGCGGTATGACCAGGCGGAATATGTATCCGGAACCAACTGAGCTTGATTGACTGACTTATATAAAGCGCCCAACTTAAGTGGGGCAAACTAGCTTACGTGAAGGGGACCTGCGTGCTACGAGAAAGTTTCAGCGAAGCACTATTTTTTCGCTTTGGGTTTACCATTAATAATATACAAAATTAATAAACAGTTAAAAACATAACGAAATAGGTTTTATCCGAACAATTAATTATTCCATTAATTTAGTAACGGTGCGATACAATAAAAACGCATCGTTACAAACTTCCTCCCGAAAGAAAAAAACCATCAATGTTCAGTGGATCTATCATCGTGCAAAGCGTAATTCTGACTGCAGCATTGACAAATTTCCAGCAAAGGCTAGTCATCAGTGAGATGCGCATCAACGGCCAGGTATCGACTGGCTATACCCTCTATTTTACTCAGTTGCTCTCTTGGAAGTAATTCGAACTTTGATAAAGTTCATTGCAGCTATTAAAAGGTGATTTTTCGGAAGTTCGACGTATCGATTGCGTTCTGTGTGGCGACGTTGATATGAAATCTTCATGAAGCAGCGTGAGTAATATACTGATGCACAATCGTTATGTCGTCTCAAGCGAAGCTTACACCCTTGTTGTTGGAATAAAAATTTGATGATTTTATAAAAAAGTTTGAGAGAGATTCCAAGCAGAGGTCGTGAAGATCCTTGCGTCTATATTTTACATACTCAAACCGGTAAAATAATTGTCGTACTCTACGGTCTAGATTTGATATTGCCGTGAAAGAACTTTCGTTCTTCTTCGGAATTGAAATTACTCAATGCAACGGTAATATCATCGGCAGCCAATCGTCTGCTAAGCAAGGAAATTCTTGGTCGGTTTAATATTCGAATTTAAACTTAAATGCAATTCGGTTCTCACCCCCATAGAGAAGCTTATTGCTCATCAAACTAAAGAAAGCACCGGACCGCCTTATCGTTCTGCTGTGGACGCTCCATCTTTACGTAGCTCATTGGTACTCTGTTTGACGTAAATTTTTAGTGTAAGCATTGTTTCATGTCGATTGGAGAATCCACAGAAGAGGAGGCCCTACTCGAATGCTGGGTAGTAATGCAGATCTTGCGAAAGCTGTTCAGACACCTGGCGCTCAACCAGTGGTGTGGGTGTAAAATTTGCAGATGCAGCGATTCGCATTCAAGTTAACAATTAATCGTCCGTTGCTGATTCAACTTGTGAGTGCAGAGATTGTTGTGGCTAATCTTGGCTCAAAGGAAACAATCTGAATTTCTTGGCTATTGAAAGAGTGGATTGGCTTCTTCTCTGCAGGAATAATAACAGGCAGCACAAAAACTATGTAAAACCCGGAATTTCATTTCCGCACAAAACATATACAGCGGAAGTACCTACCTGTGCGCATTAGAGATCCGGACCAAGAAAGGAATGTTGGCTGTGGAACACATTGGCTGGGAACTTCAACTGGCTTGTTCACGACACTTCTACCTCGTCATGCCAAACCAGGTTCTACGTGAAAATCTATGTCTAGCTTAATTCAGACGTAGCAAATAAGGGGAAAGTGTTGAAGATCGGCGTTTATTTGCAGTGTTACACTTCGTGACAAACTAACGTTATAAAATTGTTCAAAAGTGTTCTTTTGATAATAAATTACGTTATCTCCTTGTTTGTGAACGTTACTTAAATCTCCGACGACAAAAAAAATGCAACATGTGACAATAACATTGTTTCTCCTTAAAGTATTTTTACTTTACTTAGGTGCCTATTCCACCAACACTGCGCTTTACTTTTTGCATCTTGCATTTTCCGCTTTACGAAAATTAAAAAGTGAAAAGTTTTATGTTCCACGATCAATTGTAAAGTAATTTGTAAAATCGGTCAAAAATTTCATGTTTTTGCAAAGTATTATTTTCGCGATTGGTGATAAGATTGTATGTCAGTATAGTCATTTTCGTGACACCAACTTTTCAAGCATAGGCTGGAAAGAAGAACTTACTAAAGAGTTCGCAGTTCTAGAAGAAATAACAAAACAGCGTTTCGAACAGTCGTTCCATGGTAAATATTAGTAGTTTTTATTAACTGGACAGGAGGGACTCTGATAAATTTAAAGTCGATCTGGCAATTTTGATATTATAATCAAGGAGAAAGAAAAAACTGCGCAAAATCATCGGTGGCGAAGAATATATTGAAGAGCCGGCGACTAAAAATTAGAACTACTTGGGAGTACAATTTACAAAAACTCGAAGTTCTTAAATTGAAAATGGAGATTCGGGTTTGCACCAGCAACGTTTACCGATCATTTAATAAAAATTGAATAAAATATTTAATTTCTGAAATGCCGCAAAATTTTGGTTAATTATTTTCTTTTGCTTCAAATCAATGTCTTGATTGTCATTATTTACTGTCTCAATTTTGTTATATTAAGATTGTGTTGGTCTAAATAATTAGTATATACATCTCATTCATTATATGCCATTAGTCATCTCTATCAGTGTTTTAATCACATTGTTAATAAAGACACATGCTAACACCATCTTGGCTGCTTTTGAGGTCTTAGTCTCAAGTGATTCAAAACAAGAGAACTTTTTCTTTTGAACACCATTACATAATGTAGATTATTCATAAATAAACAGAACTATAATAGAATATAGAAAAAAGGAAAGTTTTTAAATGACAAACAAAAATAACAATATCTACATATCAGGCAATCTGATTATTAGTATATTAATTTTGTTGCAAAATCAAGAAATGGTAAACATTTTTTCCGAAATCCAATTACCTCATTTGTTTAAGCTTTAATAGTCTTTTTGTTTGATTTTGAAGATGCAACCCACGGGTTCTCTACTTGATCAAAAGAATCGTGTTTTAAGTATTCATTCTGTCCTAGCGCACAAGGTCTTGAAAAATTCATCATCTCCACCATAGAGCAAAGAAATATTTCAAAATTGTGTAGGTTTTGTAGTTGCAAACTTTATTATGTTCTCAAAACAAGGAATGTAATTTCAAATTTGACAGTAGTTTGAGGTTATATTCCAGGCTTATAACTTTATTCGTTGTCAGTTATGCTGACATCAACTGTCATTAAAAATATATTTAGAAATTCCCCATGTTAAACAGAATGCTTCAGATTTTCGATTTCTAAAACACAATCACATTACACACTTAATTAATATTATTACATGTGAATACAAGGTGGGTAAGGGTTTGAGTCTTTTTCTAAACCTTAGTAAATGCTTTGCCAAGGCAAACCAATCCACAATTGCACACGGTTTCGTCACCACACTGTACAGGTTTATACTGATCTTCAGGGCACCATACATAACACCATCACAATACAATATTTAAAATGTACCATACGATTAAATAAATAAATAAATCAGTCTATGAGTATGTATACACACGCTAAAGCAACATTGTTAGAGACACCATTAATTGCAGTGCCGTTAAAGGAGTCTAATATAAACTTCTTGCTAGGAAAAGAAGATCCCTGCTTCATAGTATGTGCATATGAATCAATATTAAAAACTTCTGAGTCAATTTGAAGCGTTACTATTTAGCACTGTTAAATTGAAATAACTAAAACAGTGTTGGCAAAAGGTATGTCATCCACATAGAGTTTTGAGGCAACTGATCATTATTTAACGTTGCATCGTGCATTTTGAAACTGATCAGGTACGTTTACGTTTATTTAGGTGATTTGCTAAATTATGAGTCGAAATTGAGCAGTAAAATGCTTTAAAACTTTAAGTAACTCGTACTTTTAATTTATATATTTTATAATCGCAAATATATAAATTATTTGTTACTATAATGACGTTGATATTTTGCTGTCAAATATTCGTCTCATTCTGTAACGTTTGTATTTCTGAAAAACATGCAAGTTTTTATAAAGTACACTTTCTAAAATTACATCGATCAGTCGTATGTCCAATGCTATCGGTATTAATGACATACGACCTATTGCAATTTCACCGAATATTTTACTGTTATTACTATATTAAAATTTATTTGTAGACAATGGTTAGCAGGGGCAGACAGGTGGTTGATATAGTTAGAAGCTCAAATAGCACTAATACCTAAGATTGCAAAAGTACCCGACTGCCCGTCAAATAATGAAGAGTCAACTACTGTAATACAATCAAGCCAATTTCTTGACCCGGCACCTTCACATGTGCAGTTTATGCCAAACATATTGGAATATCAAGCAGACAATCTGATGAACAAATCCCATACAATAAATAGAGATTTTGACATGACAGAAGAGACACCCCTTGCGAAATTAGAGGCTGTACAAGAGATACAATCGCTCCAAAAATCAACCAAAAATCAGAAAATCAGTGAACAAGAAGCAGTACTGTCACCCATCAGTCAAGAAGATAATATATCACGCTCTTCACATCTCTTTTCAGATGAAATAACTGAAGAAGAGCGCTTCGCAAGTTCTGGATCCGAATATGTACCTCAGAAGAAGAAATTGTTCCCAACGGAAAAGACCAAAAATAATGAAGCAAATAGTAGTAGACTTCACGGCGATGAGTATATAGAGTTCAAAAAGGACACTTCGGGCAAGTATAAACAAATCTGTAAAAAATAAACGAAAACTAATGTCTCGCTGCTAAGGCTATTCTAATGCCGCTAGAGGACCTCAACAAAAATTTGAATGTTCCGTTATAACAAAAAACGATCGAATATCCATATTTAATAGTTTTGGAACCTTAGCTCATGAAGCAAAGAAAGTGTACGTTTCTACATTAGTGTCACATTTTCAGCCAAAAATAATAGCCGTAAATCAATTCCACCAGAAGAGTCTCGCAAAAACATTGTCTTTAAATATTCTCATAATTAATAATGAGAGAATAAGGAAACACGTTTGTAAGAAAATGTTCCTTGGGACATTATCTATTGGAGAAAAATCAATTAGAAAATGGACACTTGATGGGAGGACCATCGATAAAACTCCCACTGTTCTAGAAAAAGGAACACTCTTTAGAAACCGATTGTCAGAAAATTGTTCGTGAGTTTCTAGAACATTTGCCGATGTCACATTACGTAGATCATCAAGTCGAAAACTTTATTTGGAATCAATATGGAATAGTTATAGGCACTTATGTGCCGTATTCCGTAAAACGTGAACAAGAAAGTAGAAGAGTATGTTCTAGGAACATTCATAAAGTGTTCAAGTCTATGAATCTCGACATCTACTCTCGAAAAGGACCAGTGTAATTCATGTATGATGCACAAAAATGAAATTTAGATGACACTTTTATGAAGCACACATTACTAGAAAAATCAAGCACGAGAAGAGAAGAATAAAGACAAAGACCTGCAACCTCCTCTGACGATGAAAAGATCTGCGTTTATACTGTGGATCTCCAGACGGTTTTGTTGTGTCCACGTTTACAGGCATCACCAATTTACTTCAAAACCAAGTTAAAGGTTCACAACCTGACATTCTACAATTTGAATAATAAATATGTATTTTGCTTTTTTATGGCATGAGGCCAATGGGGGGTATTTTCAAGTTTCAGTAGAAAAAGTTTAGCGAATCGAGAACAAAAAAATTTCTAATTGGGGTCTACCCGTGGAGTTGTCCTTCATAGCACTATAGAAGGAAGTTAGAACAAAACGGGACGTTTTTATTCCTGCTGACTATACATATTATTTGATCAGCCAGAGAAAACCATCGCCATGCAATGTCATTACATTGACATATCAAGATTTCTTTAAATATGACTCAACAATTTATACCAGTATTCGACCTGGCTCTAAAACTGGGAGATCCGTGTGCACTGACATTTGTGACTACAGTACTTGCCAGAAGGCATTATTCGGTACAAACTGAACTTCCAGATATGTGGACTGTATACCCAGACGTCCTCACGGAAATCTTGCCCTGCCGAACATCCACACAGTGCCAGATGCCATCTGATGAGGATGTAGGTGCC